>NSDO01000065.1:35642-84323 GCA_002286825.1 Lagenidium giganteum | reverse complement strand
CCGGACGACTCGCCCTCGCGCTTGCCACAGTAGTCACCGTCGCAATCGCTGTCCTCCCTGCAGCTCTTGTTGTCGCTTTGCGAGAGCACGCCCGACTTCTTCGAGATGCCTTCCTTGAAGGCATCGACGTCCTTGCCGAACGCCTTGGCGTACTTCTCGGCGGCCGATGGCTCATTACCGTTCCAGCGGTAGTTGAGACCGTCCTTGTACATGGGCCAGTACGACGATGGCCATGGCGACGGCTTGAACTCAGCCTCCTTGTAGTTGTCGTTGAGCACGTTAAAGTTGCGCTCCATACGTTCACCAAAGTACTTCTCGAGACGCTCGATATCGCCGTTCGCGCTCTCCTCCAACGCACGCAGGCGACGAGGCGGCAACAAGGCGGCAGCCTCGTTCACAACGACGTCGAAAACCTCGACCTTTGGTTGACGCTTGAGCACGAAGCCACGCGCTGGGTGATCAGCAGCCTTGAGCGGCACGACGTCGGCGACCTTGGTGAACGGGTTGGTCACGATCGGCGCGGCCGAGACGCCGTTGATAGCAGCCACGGCCACGGCGGCGTAGGCAACAAGAACCTTAGGAGTGGCCACCATAGCTAGGTAGTTAGACAGGTAATGCACGAAGCAGTGAGGTATCTGCCGAAGAACTCGTGGAAAGCGCTGGCAGATTGGTGAATGAAGCAACGAAGAACGCAAGGGCGTGGTCTGGTCTGGTCCAGTCCAGTCGAGACCAGCACGGCAGAGCAAAGCACCGCGCTCCGTGAGAACGGGCAAGGGCTAGTAGCGACCACTGTGTGAACAAAGACCAGCACGAGGACCCAGAACGGAAAGTTTCGGTGGTTGCCGTAATTTACTCGCGGAAGAGCGACTGCCGACTTGCGCCTTGGACGACTGCATTCTGATCATCTGTGAGTGTGTGAATTAGCAACAGGAAGACGGCATGAGAAGCAGGCGTTTTGAGCAGCATGTGGAATTGGCCAACGGATTTGTTGCTGTCGTCCTTCCGGTTCTTGCAGTCGCACTGGTTTTTGATGCTGATTGTGTGACCTGACTGTGCGCAGAGGAATTTCCACGCGCTGTTTTCTGCGCTCACATGCGTCAGCAGTGGCACGATTGTCGTCGACAGCTTGTGCTCTCTGGCTCGCGACACGGGCCGTTGATGAGAAGGCGGAGGCGAAGGATTATGTTGTGCTGGGTGGTCACCGGCAATTGCATGTCGCCCAAGCCAAAGTGCCGTTGGGTGAGCTGCGGCTGCTGCTTGGAGCCTCAGCGTTCATGAAGAGATTGCTGCGTCAAAGGTGCGTGCGGG
Source organism: Lagenidium giganteum (assembly GCA_002286825.1). NCBI lineage: Eukaryota > Oomycota > Peronosporomycetes > Pythiales > Pythiaceae > Lagenidium > Lagenidium giganteum. The sequence continues at coordinate 83,015 of NSDO01000065.1, read as the reverse complement.
GCTCGTGGTGCGAGCTTCTGTCGATGAAAGTCACGCGGAATCTCAAGGGTCTGGACACCAGACTCCCGACTCACTCGGGGCCGTGACTCACGTCTGTTGCACGAAAAATTACCAACGGTCGGAAATGTTGAGGCGCTGGAAACATTCGGGAAATATTTCATTGTCTGAAATTTTTATTGTAACATGTGGGACGCAGCAATGTCTTGGTAATTAACAATGCAATTAATACATCCAATTTGTCTCGATCACTGTTGACGAGCCACCCCGTTGTAGACCTCTATCTTCATCGATATCATCATCATCTTCTTCTTCTTCGCAACTGATATCGTCCAAGTCATCATCGTCGTCACCAGCGGTATCGTTTGTTGTCGTCGTTGTTGTTGAGGTTGCTAGCTCCACGGAGACCTGTCAGCACCCCAGTGTTCACTGCGACACCGCCTTGTTGCTTGCTGGCGACTGCTTGACTGTTACCAAGCGCTTCGGCCCTCGGGATGGTCCCGTGTTGGTTATTGACAGCCACTTGCGTATTGCTCAGCACCGCGAGCTGTGGGATGTTGCCTCTGGTCTGGAGCCCAGCACCCATGGTAGTCGCGGCGCGGCCTTTTGGATTACCAGGTTCAACATGCGTGCTGAAAAGGGCAGGTCCCTTAGCGTTAGCACGTGCGACGCCGTTCGCTTTGTTTGTCTGTGCGCTGATAGTTTGTTTGCCGTTGCTGCCACTGCCGCTGGAGCGCTTGCGTGCACTACAAGCGCTGGAACCTGCTAGACGTTTTCTACGTTGGAGTCAATCGTTCGTATGGTGGCGCCATTCACATTGCCAAATCCGTTGGTACCGATCGTGTCTGCAATTGCTCGGACAGGTTGGGCTCTCGCGGTGGCGTCGGCAGCAGCTTGTATGACGGTCACTGCGACGACGGCCATCATGTCGACGATCTTGCGAACAGAGAGCATTCTTGCTAGATGAGGAAGTAATCTCTTGACTTGTTTCTTGGTGCGTGTGCGTAGTGCAGCGGGTGTCGTGCTTTTGAATGCATTGTGTTGGATCACAGCACGTTGCTTCCAGGTGGTGACCTCGCAAAATCACCAGCTGGATGGCACTGATGACGTCTTGACAACGCGATGCGGATTAAAACTCGGGAGACATGAGACGACGTAAGGTCGTTCGAGTGACTGTCATTCGTTTAGTCCGCACGCGATCGCGACATCACCATTCCAACCCACGCACTACGTCTCGCTGCTCGATTATGCGCCAAATCGACTATCCACCATCGCCAGCAAGGACGTCATCTGGCGGTCTTGCTCTGCGTGTGCGCGTTTCAGCGAACTTCATGCTTCAGCAATGAGCAGACAACTGGGCAGTTGGTCGCGACGGTGTGCGGGACAACTGCAATCGGCGCGAACTGCATGTAGTCGCACTGCATTGGGAGCTGATGTGGATCGGACGGTCCACACGATTCATTATTGTCTGAAGCTGCTGTTGCTCCCCGTGCTTTTGAAGTCGCTGTCTTTTTCATCAGATAATGTTTGGGACCGTATTTAGTCAACCTAGGTACCACTGCGCTTGAGCTGTGTTGGAGCACTCACAGGTACTTGCAGAGTACGACGCCATGATCCACAGAATGTCGACGTCGATGGCAACGATGTAAGCCTCAGCACGATACAGGTTATCTCTGTATTGAGCACAGCTCCTCCGATGCCTCCACCTCCAATGGCACCACCGCCAATACCGAGCGCCAGCCTAAATTGTCGTGTCGAGTCTTGTATCTCGATGGTTGATGCTTGGGCGACACTGAGCATGAGTGCGGTGAAGGCGACTGCGATCGAACGGATGGGCTGACGAGAGTGGAAGTAGTCGTACGGATGCAAGCGCGTGAATGCGCTTGCCTAACGTAGCAGCTGACATGTATGAGATGCTTCCACTTCAACTCTCTGCAGACATCGGAAGCGCGAGCGGATGAGAAACAAAAGCAGAGAACATTTTTGTGCTAGCAAGGGAAGCAATGATGACGTCTTTGTTGTTGGTGTTGTGCAGCAGCATAGAACGCGACAAAGCCACACGAGTTATGGAGTCTCTCGTGCTTGTGCAATCGCCATCAAAGTGTCTTCAATTTGATCGAACGGGGCTTCCACATTGACGCAATGTGTTGACCGACGAAGGCGCTTATTTGTTTCATCGCCATCACCACAAGTGCCAATACCACTGATGCATACGGGTTGTGCGTCGTTAATCGAGCCAGCTTCTCACATAGCGCGCGCGAGTGCCGTAACGATACATCCATTGGACAACGTGCAAGCGCGGCCGGCGTCTTCCCCCACTCATGGGCGTCCAGGAACGCGCGGACGCTTGGGTTGTGTCGCTCCACCGCTGGCAGGTATTCGCGCGCAAACGAACGTGTCCACCATGGGTGGCTGTGCCGGCCGTCGGTCGTGTCCTCGATGATCGCAGCGTTTGGGTTCTCTCGCGCCCACGCCGTGTTCCAGCGTGTGAAGTCGTAATAATGCAAGTGCACACGAACCGCATCCGGTGGCGCGCTGGGGAATGGGTCGCGCGCAGGATCGAGCAGTGCCTTGACGTCCGGTGAGCCTTCGAGTAGCTTGTCGACCAAGTGGACAATCCACGGAGCCCCCTGGTAGTCACCCAGAGCGGCAAACCACATTTGCCAGTCCAGACGTGGCTGAAATGGCATTGCTCGGCGTGGCATTGCTGCAACGTCGCCTGGCTTGTAGCGGAAGTGATAAGGCAGCCACGTCATGCCGCCGTCGTTTGTGCCTTCGATAATGAGCTCTGGTCGTGCAACGACCGAATAGACTTTGCCATCGCGATGGAGGCTACCGACGCCTGTCATTCGACGGAACAACCCGTAGGCACTGACGATGCGGAACGGTTCTGTTGTCGTATAAGCGTTGACAATGAACGGTGGCAGCGAGTGCTGGAACGGTCGATCGAGGATCGACAGCGTGAGCGTACTGCTGCAGAACACCCATCCACTCGCCAGTGAAGTGACCAGCAGGTACACGAGCCCGCAGTACCAACGAGGCGTCGACGTGGTCTGCGCTGACGCAACGAAGCGAATCATCTGCAACACTGTCGAGCACACGATGACGATGGCTGCAAACGCAATGGACAGCGGCAACACTCGCGCGATCCACGCTTGCGTTTCCTCGACCGTCGGTATGAAGCGAATCGAGATCGAATTCCACGAGCACCATGTAGTTGCAGGGTTTCGCACCACTTCGAATACTTGGAACCACGAGTAGACGCAATAACCGAGTGTCGCCACGCCAAGAGCTCCCCGCCAGCGTGGATTTGTCTGCCATCGTGTCCACACGTGATCTAGCACTTGTGCCCAATGAATGGATCCTTGCCGTTGGATCTCGCTGTCTTCCGAGCCACTGGGCGATCCAGGACGCTCCACAACGTCCAGACATGCCAAGGCCATGATCGTCGTGAGCACATTGAAGAAGTTGTAGTTGCCCGTCAACATGATCGGGATTTGCAGCGCAATCTGCGTGACAGCAGCAATCTGACGGAGCAGCAGCGGCGGCGCCAGGATGAAGAACGTCCACGGTCCTTCGATCAGCAGCGTCACCGCCACAGCAATGCGGTTGAGAGCGGGCTAACAAGGCACACGTGAGACCTGCAGTGGCGGCAGACCCAACAGACAACAATCAAAAAGCACGCACCGGCAGCTGATGAACGAACCACGCGAGTGGCAGGGGCAAGGGCTGCGTCGCGTAGTGATACTCAAGCGCCGTGAGGCCGAGCCACGTGGGGCAGCGCGCCTGGATCTTGACGCACCCGGACATGAGCATGAACTTGAAGAACAGGAAGCGCAATGTCCACACGACGCTGCATGGCGTTGCGAAAAGCGCTTCATCCGGCCACCACGGCGCGAGCCACACGCAGAGGAAGCCGACTTCGAGCAGGAACGCGTCCCACTGGAAGCTCATGAACGTCTGCCCCACGAGCGCGATGGACAGGTAGCTGAGCCAGAGGATTGTCATGGGCACGGTCGTGCGCCACGCGGCGCGGCAGACGCCCAGCGCAGCGACGGTCGTGCCCACGAGACACACGGCGTCCATCAGGAAGCTGGGCGCCCACCCCAGCGGCTTGGCCAGCCACACGAGCGTCGGGAACAGCAGGAATCGCTGTACGACGGAGCCGTGTTGGAGCTGGTCGTTGCGGGCTTCCAGCTTACGCATGAACACATGCACTGGCTCCAAACCATCCCTGCAGCGCCATAACAGCCAACCCAAGCACACGCATGCGTCAGCGTCGACGACGTCCCACGCATCCCGACTGACTCGGAGCTCTTACTCGCCGTAGAGGCCGCGGATTTGCGTGCTGATGGACGCAAAGGCGACCCAATACACTGCACACACTGAACGCAGCAGGAACTGCCGTGGGAATCGCAATTCCAGCGCGCTCATGGCCGTCAATCCACGGGAACGCGCGTGCGACCGAGGTGATCGCTCGCGCGATTTCTCTGTTTGGAATGGATGCGCTTGGTGTGGACCACATCGAACCCGCTCCCCCAACGCCATGCACTGGGTGTGACGGTTCAAGGTGGCTGTCTCATGGCCACGCGACCTCGTGAGTGACACGGAGGCGACGTCACCAGATCGAAACAAGATCCAGCGGTCGAAGCAGCCGTCAAACGGCGCGAGTGAAGAGAGCAGGCGCACACAGCACACTCAGGGGGACACCACGCATCAAGCCAAGCACCACACATTGTGTGGCACACAACCACGCACAGCACAGCGGCAGCAAACCCAGCGGCACATGTGGTCAATGGCCGGGCAGACACATGTTCGTCGTCGTCTCACCATCCACGACGTTGAAGTCGTCCACACCGTGTCAAGTCACGATCCCATTGGCTGAAACCCCGCGCTCCTTCAACGTCCACTGACCGCTTCGGGGTTAGGGCTGGCTGCGCGTTTCCCTACCCCCTTACGCAGGGCGTGACGCTTCGGGGCTCACTGCCTCCAACATCAATTGGCACACTTCGGCTCACTCATTGGTCAATCGTTGTGGCATTTGGCCAATCAACACGCTGCGCGCAATCTCTTTCCCCGATCTTGAGGTTTTTGCGTGGTTGAAGCACTCGCGAGGTTTTTTTTCTCCAGCACGCCAAGGATTCAGGTCGAAGTGATCACCCGACGACGTCAGCAGCGAACGGCGTTGGTGTTGCGGCCGCGCCATTGCGGCCGGTCGCAGCCGGCGGCAGATCGGAATTTGCTTCCTTCCAGCCAAGCCCCCTCCTCCCGCGTCGACCCAAGCAAGCATGCTCACGAGCACGCTCCGCGCCACGATCCGGCTGCAGCGCCACGGCCTCATGGCCCGCCTGGCGCCGTTCGCGCAGCAGGCGCCCATGAAGGCGTGCTTTGGCACCAACGCCCGCGCTGCTGCCTTGGGCCTCGACAAGTTTGGCATCACCAATGCGAACACGAAGGTGTTCCAGAACCTGAGCTACGACGAGATCGCCAAGCACGAGGACAAGAACAAGGAAGGCGAATGGGTCAAGAACGGCACGTACACGGTGGACACTGGCAAGTTTACGGGCCGCTCGCCAAAGGACAAGTACATTGTGGACCAGGCGCCATCGAGCAAGAACATTTGGTGGGGCGATATCAACCAGCCGATCAAGCCAGAGATCTTTGACGAGCTGTACAAGAAGGTGACTGGCCACTACAGCAAGGCCGACAAGGTCTACGTGTTTGATGGCTACTGCGGCGCCAACAAGCACTCGCGCAAGAAAGTGCGCATCATCACGGAGCTCGCGTGGCAGCACCACTTTGTGACCAATATGTTCATTCGCCCAGAAACCCGTGAAGAGATTGAGAACTTCAAGCCTGACTTCACGATCGTGAACGCCTGCAAGGTCACGAACGAGGACTACAAGAAGATGGGCCTCAACTCGGACGTCTTCGTGGCGTTCAACATTGAGAAGAACGTGGCTGTTATCGGCGGCACCTGGTACGGCGGTGAAATGAAGAAGGGCATCTTCTCCATGATGAACTACTGGCTGCCACTGGAGGGCATCATGGCCATGCACTGCTCGGCCAACAAGGGCAAGAAGGGTGACACTGCCCTGTTCTTCGGTCTCTCGGGCACGGGCAAGACCACTTTGTCGGCTGATCCTCACCGTTGGTTGATTGGTGATGATGAACACGGCTGGGATGACAAGGGCATCTTCAACTTCGAAGGTGGCTGCTACGCCAAGACCATCAACTTGAGTGCGGAGAACGAGCCAGATATCTACAACGCCATCAAGCGCGATGCCCTTCTCGAGAACACGTGGGTGCACCCAGAGACGAAGGAGCCAGACTTCTACAACACGTCCAAGACTGAGAACGGCCGTGTGTCGTACCCAATCTTCCACATTCCAAACCACGAGCCAACGTCGAGCGGCGGCCACCCAGACAACATCGTCTTCTTGACGTGCGATGCCTACGGTGTGTTGCCACCAGTGTCGAAGCTGTCGGACGGCCAGGCCATGTACCACTTCCTCTCAGGCTACACCGCTAAGGTCGCTGGTACCGAACGCGGCGTGACGGAGCCAACCGCGACGTTCAGCGCTTGCTTCGGTGCTGCTTTCTTGCCATTGCACCCAACCAAGTACGCCGATCTGTTGCAGAAGAAGCTGCAGAAGCACAAGACTTCTGTCTACCTCGTCAACACCGGCTGGACCGGCGGCGGCTACGGCGTGGGCAACCGTATGAGCATCAAGAACACGCGTGCGTGCATTGACGCCATCTTGGACGGCTCGATCAAGAAGTCGGAGTTCGCCAAGGACCCAATCTTTGGCTTTGAAGTGCCAAAGACGCTTGGCGCTGTGCCACAGAACGTGCTGAACCCACGTGAGGCATGGGACGACAAGAAGGCGTACGACGCGACGGCCCAGAAGCTGGCCAAGATGTTCCAGAAGAACTTCGCCAAGTACGTGTCGAAGGACCACACCGACTACTCGCCATTCGGCCCAAAGATCTAAGCACCATCGATGCGATAGAATGACACCAAAACGGTGATGCGTGTGGGTCTCGTGCGTGTGCCATTGACGTTGGAAGACCAGCAAAATGCCTCCTTCCGTCGCCAGGAACTAATCGTAAAATAAACAACAGCAAATCTCCGTCGGAGCGTGTGATGAGGTGGCGTGCGTGCTAGCATGAACATCATGCTGCGCCATCTACATCGCGCACGTAGGCGCATGCACAGTAACAGACATTGGAGACGGAATACTGCACCAAGATGTGCACCACGATGCTGCGCATCTCGAGCGGTGGTCGTAATGGCACTTCCATTGCCACCTCAGCGACGCAGCAGATGTAGTCGACGATGAGTTCGGTCACAGCCTGGATCGCCATGGATCGCCCCAGGTCCGTCACGCTCGTGGCGGTCGTGCCGTTGGGCAGCAGCGCGTACTTCGGATGATTGCGGTAGAAGCCAAAGACGGACGTGGCGCTGATGATGGCGACGTACTCGGCGTACATGTCCTGCAGACAACAGACATGCAGATGAACCTCCGTCCAAGCGCTGGAGCCACATCAAGTGGCAAACTTACCGCCAATGATGACACGCCAAACAGGAAGAGCTTGCGCTGTCGCCACGACTCGATATTGACCGATGCAGCCTCCGGAAGCACGCGGACACGACGAATGGAGGCGCTAACGGGATGGCTGTGCGTGGGTGTGCTTTGGCGGATGCTGTAGCGCAACCACGACAGCTTGGCGATGCGCACGACCAGCTCGATGATGCCCAAAGTTCCAAACACGTAGATCTGCAGATAGTTTTGCGTGGTGGTGTCACGAGCTCGCAACAGTTGGAACCGAAGCAGCGCGACGCGCAATTGCGTCTCGACAAGCACAGTCGGCGCCATGAGGACGAGGTAGACCGTCACGGGATTCAGTGTCTTCTGTCGCTGAAGATGGTGCTTGCCAAGTGTCTGGAACAGCATCTTGCACGAGACACTCGTGAGAGCAAAGATCAAGAGCTTATCAACGGCGAGTTCGGGGCTCAGGACGGTGGCCAAGTGCACGAACGCCGACGACAGCGCGATGGCAAAATGAAACACGCGCAGGCGTCGCAAACACGCGACGACGCGCAGCGGGAACGCCGTCGTGTTGATGTGGCCTGCTGCAACGCCTTTCACGGTCTCGCGCTGGTACGTTTCCTTTTGCGCCACTTCGAAGATGGCACTCATGACTGTGGCCACGGCCACGCTCATGTACATGTGGAGCTTACCGCGCGTCAGGAGCCCGATGGAGGAGATGCCGACCACGTAGGTCGCCAAGACGACGACGAGACATCCAACGATCGTCGACTTCAACACGTAGCGACCCAGGCGAAGCATGCACGTGAACAAGGTCGGCGGTCGCGTCGGGGCAGACACGAAGCGTGCCCTCAGCAACCCCATCGACAGAAACACCCAGATCGATAACTGCGTGACGATGTACATCGTGAACTGGACGCCTGTGATGAACTCGACCATGGACTGCACCGCGCTCGAACGCGGAGAAAAGATGTTGCCGAGCGTGAACCACCAGTTGATCAGCGGAGTCACGAGCGCGCACATTACGCACGTGCGCAAGATGGAGCCGACGACAGCAATCGCCTGTATCCAGGCATTGTTGGCTAGCGGCGTGTCTGAACGCAGCGTCAGCGTCTTCATCTTTGCGAAAGGCTCGTCGAGCCAGGAAGGAACCCAAGAGCTCCAAGGCACGCCTATCGATGGAAATAGCCGACCTCGATTGCTAAGTACGACACGCTACAGCGTCAACGACCTCTGCTCGTCCAGAGTTCATCGATGACTGGAACCGTTGGTACTGGATGTGTCTTAATTCGCTGCAACCAGTGCACACAATGGAGCGTTATCGTTCGCAGCGAACTGTGGCGCATCTGGGTTTTGTAGACTGTTCGTCAACCGATACGTGATGCCGTGTTGTGCTGGTACTGGTGGCCTGACGAGTCAAGCACACGATTGGATCTTTGATCACTGCTTAGCAGTCGAAGCACTTGTACGAAGCTGAGCGCAATCTAGAATTTGTTCTCCACTGCTCCATTTCACGACTAGCGAGGGCAAGACAGGACGTCAACCATGACTTCGTCCCGTCACCTTCTTCTCATTGTGACAATTGTGTCTCTTGGTGCCGCGCAAGCTGCAACACAAACAACCGATGTAGCTCGAGAACCTGTTAGCTGCCGCTCTAATTTATGGTGTAGGTGGTTATGGTGGCGCTAGTGGTGTTGGTGGAATTGGTGGGATGAGTGATCTTTGTGTGCTTGGTGGAATTACCGGGAATAGAGGCATGGGCGTGATTGGCGGCGGGTCGTCCCGGTGTTGTTGCCCGCAGAGTGAAAGGTAGTCGGTGCCTCATTGTCGCAATCATGTGGAGGGAGCTGTGGTGTACTTGTTAGGCGTAAAGAATGACGTCGAATCACGTGGCGCAGTAGAATTTATTGGCGAATGCCACCGAAGACATTGTTACTGTCTGGAAACCCTTGATATGACGACTCATTAGAGTTGAGTGGACGGTTGAGCACACCACATTTGTCAAATTTCCCTGATTGCGTGCAAACTGAATGAATCTTGATATTTGTCGCTCTAGTTCTCGTCAGCTTCGGACTGCGAGGTTTTATGTTGTTCTTGTGTATGGCTTGCGCTTTCGTTGCATCGAACGATGATTAAATGCCGATCGCTCCCTCTATGTGTGCGGTCGCGACGTGATCAGCATGTCCAGATGGCAGCTGTGGTCGTTCGATGACAACGTTCAGGTTGGGCGCTCCATCGATGAAGCTTGTGCTGCCCTGGAATGATGCAATCTGCGTTGCTCAATCCACAAATCACTTTGTACCTCACAGAGCAGAGATCGCAATGCACCACGTGCAAGCAGGAACCGACCACGCTCCTTGGATCGATGATCAGCTGGGAACGAACATACCGAACGTCCGATGCCAGCGCAGGCACAACGGTGGCTATCAAATCTAATGCACAGCGAGGTGCAGCATGAGCAGAACAATGCGTACCCCTCGATCACCACACCACGTCAATTTTCGGATCATCTCACACTACGCCACCAGCCATCCGCCAACATTTGTGCAACGACACCTGGCTCGCCTAACCAGGAAGCTCCCCAGAGCATGGCATGCATCAGGATATTGAACATAATATACCACACCAATCAACAAAGAACAACAAGAACAATGCGCACCTGGGTATCCCGTGGATGTAAATGGGAACGCCACACTCTGTGCTTGCCTACAGCAAACTTGCTTCCTTTCCGATTCACTATACTTGCAATCTGTCTTCGCTTCACGACACAACCGGGCACATTGCTGCGGCCTGCATTGCCGCTCCTTCACGTGGTCCTCGTCATCGCAGTCGTCACGCCAGCCATTGTCGTCCTCACCACTGGCGTGGTCGTCAGACCTGCCCAGTTCCCATCCTCTTCCATCCACGCTACATGCACGCAACGCAGATGCTTCTATTTTTCGGAAATCAGTATGTACCCAGCAGATGTACTGATTTACAACCGATCGTTTTTTTCTTTTTTTTTTGTCGTTTGGAGCTCTTCGAGTCGCACGTGAAGCGGCAGCACTGACCGAGGGCTTCGCGCTATCCGTATTTCTGCATCGTCCGTGGCGAGTGAAAGCTCCCGGCGGTGACCAGTTGGTGCATCAGATCATCATGATCCCCACGGTTGTGCAGCGCGCGTCACCGATCGTCGCGGCGACGGCAGTTGTGGGGACGCTGATCACGTGCGTGGCCATCACCAAAGCCAAAGACATTTACGTCGGTGGGCTCCACTGGCCGTACTTCTCCGACATGGGGCGAGGTAAGGCGCTAGCGCGGAGAATAGTGTGCGATGGGGAGGAGGAAGGGAATTGATGTGATGTGATGACTTTGGGCACGCACAGATCCACCAGCGTACTACGTGTTTTGCGTCGGTTTGTGCATTGCAGCAGTCGCGTTGGCGATGACGTGGATTTTCAACCAGCAATACCAGAGCCGTGTTCTGGGTCGCCTTGTGAGCTCTGCGCAGCTGTCGGGCGGTGTGCGCCGCGTATCTGTAACGTGCTGCGTGCTGGCAGTGCTCTCCACGATCGGCCTCCCAATCTTGGTAAGTCGAGACGCGCGAGCGCTTCGTCTGCAGCGCTCGTCTCACGAATCCCGCATCACAGTCTATCTGTAGCACCTCTGAGTGTCCGAGTGTCCACAACCTCGCTGCGTATTGGTTTTTCCTCCTGGAGACGATCGCGATCTTGATGAATGTAAGGGTGGACGCGCTTACGGAGCGTTCAGTGGCGTGTGATGTCTGACGCATTGATTATTGATGATTAGACATATGTGAGCTACAAGATTCGATCCAAGGTCTCAGCCACAAGTCCAGACTTTGTTGGCGTGCAAGAAGCAGGAAGCGATATGGCCATGGTGAAGGGCACTGTCAACGCGTCAGCCAAGCGCACTTTCCACATCCAGGCAGTCTTCACCGTGTTCTTTTTCGTGGCGTTCATGATTTACCTTCCTGTTGGTTTGGCTGTAATTGAGCCATTCAAGCGACTAACGATCGCTCAGGTGGGTGGCGCACATTCTGCTGCCATTGCCCTGGCGACATGCATGGCTGACTGCCAATGAATCAAATGCGCAGTGTCTGTCGAAGGATCTCGGTCGCGAATACTGCACGGACACGATGCGGTACAACGAAACTGATACCAAACTCTGGAACTATGGTACGTCGCATCTGTTGAAGTCATCCGTGGTCGAGCCGTGCGTGACCGTTTGTCTATCTTGTAGAGGATGACTTTGCCATGAACCAAATGCGAGCGGGGGCTCAGTTGGCGTGTATCCTTACACTCATCGGCTATTCAGTCTCCTTCTTGTCTAATGGCGACAATTACGATCAAGAACACGACGAGTGAGCTCTCAGCAACTCCAGCCACTACCCCTGCATCCCATTAATTTTGGCTCCCCCGTCGCCGTCGCGACGATTGTATTGCTGATGCTACTTACCGGTAGTGTCAAACGTGTGTCGTGGTGTGGTCGATCAAATAAATCAATCAACAACTTTTCAAATCCGACGATTCAGTTGACCCAACACTTAAGAGCGGCCTGCACTACTATCGCTACTACTACTAGTACGTGCGACCCAATACGGCCAGCTCGAAAGATGCCGCAGAGCGCTTTGATCCTACGAGCGTGTGTGCGTGCTGGAAGCATCATGATCGCGATGGTCTGGCGTCACGAGTGACACCAACCAAATAAGAACCTGCGTAAGGTGGTGTCAGACCGTGTCCATCAGTCCTAGGTACTTCCGACAGCCCAGATTGAGGCGGGTTCGTTGGACACGTGTCGTGCCGAACAATGCCGCCCCTTTCGTCGACCAGGATAGGATAGATCTGCACCTCGTGCCGAACCTATTCCTGCTTTCTCATGCCGATGATTGCGGAAAGACCAAGCTATCACTCGACAACTCGAACCGAAGCTGCAAGACGCGGCACTTCACGGACGGATGGCGAGCGTGCTGAGTTCTCCCCGCGTTCGACGCGCGTCGCCCATCATCGCCGCAACATCGGTAGTGGTGACACTGATAGTGTGCATTGACATCACCAGGTCCAACCACATCTACGTCGGTGGCCTGCAGTGGCCATACTTTTCCGACGTCGGGAGAGGTAGTACGACGTCCAACATCACTTGCTGACCGGCTTGCTCACAGTCTCACTCCGTCTCGGCACAGACCCTCCTGCGTACTATGTCTTCTGCATTGGTCTCTGCTTGACGGCAGTCACCCTGGCTGTGACGTGGGTGCATAATCAGCAGTACCAGAGCCGCAAGCTCGATGCACTTGTCAAAGCTGGCCAGCTCTCGGTTGCTGTCCGCCGCATCTCGACTGCAGCCTGTATTCTCGCTGTGCACTCTACCATCGCCCTCCCCGTGCTGGTAACCCATGGCAGGTTTTGTATGAATGCGTTGGTGTGATCTAAGGCTGTGGCATGTTGGTGGCAGTCGATCTGTAGCACGGCCCAGTGCCCCACTGTGCACAACCTGGCTGCGTACTGGTTCTTTCTCTTCCAGACCGTCGCGGTGTTGATCAACGTAAGGCATATGAAGGACTTACTGTTGGACAATGTGCAATCTGACTTCTCTCAATACCAGACCTACGTCAGCTTCAAGATCTACAGCAAGAGCACAGTTTCAGTGGCCAGTCCAGACCTGAACGAAGTCATCAAAGGACCCGAGATGGCAGAGAAAGCCTACAACACTTCGGCAATCAAGCGAAAAACTTGGTTCATTCAGAGAGTTCTTGCCTCGGTTTTCTTCATCGCCGTCGTGCTTTACTTTCCAGTCGGTCTCGCCGTGATCCAGCCATTCCAGCGACTGACGATCGACGAGGTAAATGTCGTGTTGACCAAGATGCAAGGCTGACATGTTGACGGGATATTCGTCACAGTGCATCTCGAAAGACCTCGGCCAGGCATATTGCACGGACACAATGCGCTTGAATGACACGGATACCAAGCTCTGGAACTACGGTGCGTGGCCTCTACACTCCACGTTGGCTCATCCAATGCTAACTGTGCTGACATCCTTCACAGAGCACGACTTGGCCATGAACCAAATGCGCGCTGGAGCGCAGTTGGCGTGCATCTTAACACTTGTGGGCTACTCGATTTCCTTCTTATCGAACGATGACGACCGCGAGAAAGTCTCGGCCTCGGGGCTGCATGTGTGACCTGCTTTCCCTGCCCAGTAATTCATTTCCACTTGCCACTAGAGCAGGCAGCCTTCATCGGAAAGCCTGAATCCACTCCTTTGTATTCCTGAGTCTTCAGATACATTCGACGATCACAGCCCAAGGCGCGTCACGAGCCTTGATCACGTGTGTGCAAACCAGTCGCTGGCCACGTCCGAGAGATGTCCACAGCGATTGCACATCGCACGGCAGCACTAAAATCATGTTTGAGCGCACAAGTTCGAGGACAGTCTGCGAATTGAGCTCGTTCGTTTGCTGAGTAGTTCGGAGCCAGACCTGATGCAGAATCCGCGACGAAGCGCCTTTTTTCGAATACAAACGTAGGTCGGTGTCGGACCATTGCAATTGGATCCACTCGAGTGGATCGGTCAGCATGACGACGTTCATCAAGCGAGTGGTGGCTCGAGCGCGCAATATTGCAGCGCCATTGAAATCCGAAGCTGATCGGAACGACTTGATGATCGATCCTGGGCGTACTTGAGACACAGACCACCTTCGAGAAACAGCGACGTCGAATGTGTTGCCACAGAGCATGGTCATAGGCCACAGTCGTCCAGCAGTCAGCGGAAGTGTCGTGGCTTGACCGTACATCGGAGATCGACACCCTCCGCGCTGACGGCTTGTGGTGACAGCTCGAAGTATCATCGAGCAAGCGGTTAAGATTGCCAGCAGCGTGCTCAGCACTTTGAGGTCGAGCAAGATGCCGAACGTGGCAACACTTTCTTTGTGGAATGCGCGGTCTGCGGGCGCGGATGATACCCGAGGATCAAACACCTGCAAGACTCGAGTGTCGCGGAACGAGTTGGATCGGTAATTCATCAGCATCGAGAGCGCTGCGATGAACACAATGGCGTACTCTTGAATAGCCCAGAGCCCACGACGTTGTACAGCTCCCTGCTCAGGCCACAACCGGAGTTGCCACAGCGTCAACAGTCTTGCCATGACTGCCAATGGCCAAACCGTGCGAAGCGAGACCGAAGCCTGCACAAAGAACTGGACCATGTCGAAGTTTTCTTCGCCTTTGAACGAGGCCATAACCAGGTCACCGTACTCGTGTGCCATGTAGCAATCGATCACATATGCCACGGAATATGCGCCGACGGGCACGGCGCTGCCGTATGCAACCGTCTGGAAAGGCACGGCAACGAACACCTTGAGCGCCTCCCATGCTTTGATGTGCGTGCTGGCATTAGCCATCTCGGGGGCTTGCAAAGCATAACAGCCCACCATTAACAGCAGTACGCGAATCCACATGTACAGCTGACCGCTCCCTCGTAGGAGCGCCACAACGTTGTACCAATCGGCTGTGTCGTGTTCCAGCAGCCCCAATTCATATCGATAATCGTCGATGAGCACGGTCTCACAAACGGTAGGTTGTTCTGGACGACATCGCCGGCCGCGGATCCACGTCGTGATCTCTGAGTACTCATCCCAGACGAACACAGTGGGGAACCATACGAATCGCGTTGCGTGGCGAGTCGTGTCCAGGTACTGCGTTGTGAAGACAGTGAGGTCGAAGGTTAGCTCTGGGTGCTCAGTCTCAAGGTCATGCATGCGGATACCGATACTTTCCCACAACCGAACTGGCCCAAGCTCGCTGTTGAGCGGATGGTCAGCTGTCCATCGGTATCTGAACGAGCACATTGGCAACAACTTGTGCGTCCGGGACAGTCGTAGACAGGGATTGACGTGGCGCGGGTCACTCGCGCCGTAGTGAGCGACGTGGTAGAGTGGAAATTGCACAGGTGCCCCCACAAAGTGGTCGCGGACACGATCTATCCAGTGACAGATGACCATGAACCTAGCTATCCCGGAATTGTCGCGGTCGTTGGAGAAGTATTGATCGAGCACAGCAGCGACGAGGCTGTCTACGATGCCAAACACAGTGCGCGGTGCTAGTGTCAGCCCACACTCGGATTTGTACATGATGCAGTCTGGAAACTCTGTGACCTTGAGATGCTCAGCCAACGCGCGATACGGAACTGATAGGGTGTCGAACTTGTACGACCACACGTCCAAAGCGTCGAGAGATTGGCCGTCACACGCAGCTTCAAACACGTTGTCTTCAGTCTTGTTGATGCGTGCTATCGCATACGACCACGGCCCGTTCACGGTGAATACGTTGGGGGCGACACGTTGGTATTCAGCCAAGGACGTCGCCATAAAACCAGAGCGTGGAATGTCCGTCAGCAGCAAGATCATTGCCCCAATGCTCACTGCGAACTGCGTCAGAGAGAACGCGAAAGAATCCGGGAAGCTCAGGACGTGCTCGGAGCTCACCGGCATGGTTGCCGTCGAATGTGGTTTGTGCTATGGAAGACTTCGGGTGCTCACTGGCGTTCTAATTGCAGACGATCGATGATAAATAGGACCGAGTCACGGCCGAACGCGCAGTAGGCAGGGCACGCTCACACGAGAAAATGTGGCAGCGGATGATGCAGAAACATGACGATCAAGCACGTTCGCCGTATCGTCGGCGCAAGCTGACTGATCCAGCCTGAGACATGGACTTGGTGAACATGTGAATACGACTGACATTTGTTCACCAACGGCGCCTGACGCCTGCTATCTGCAAAAGATCGCGCCAGACCCACGAAAATGACGCTGCAGTGTTTACGAAGGCTTACCAAACGATGGTAATGGAGATACGACATACTGCTACGCACGAACTCCTAGCCAGTGGTAGCGGCGGCGCTAATTGGCTTTCTGTGACAAACTGCAAGTGAAGAAACCATTTGCGAGGGCGGCTCCTGGGAGTGACCAAGGCGTCCAAGCTGTCGTAAACGATGCGTATATCAACTGCGGCTTCTCTACCTCTGCAACAGTGAAAGCACATCGACGGATTCTGAGCGCTTGTACTGACCCTGACGGCTACCTTCAACTTGCCACCACTAAACAGCGCTGTGATAATATCGCGCCTGCTTGTTGCTATCTGCAGCCTACAGCACCCACTGACCGCACATTTTGAGTTTCGTGTATGTAAATTGGTTAGCTACATAGCTCCGTCGGCTCCGACAAAGCACGGTCGTGATTCAGGCCCATGCTGTGCTCACATTCCCGGAGTAGATCGGAGCTGATGCTGAACACACACGCAGTCAAAAATTCCCCCGCACACACAGCAACTGTGTGAAGATGAATCAAAGCAAACGCCCGGTGTCATGACTCAACGCAAGCCCGCAGCCCATTTTTGGCCAGGAAACTACGACCGATTGTCGTAGATCAGTGGCTTAGCGCTAGTGTATATTAAGTTACGAAGCGGTTGTTTTCCGTTGTTGCTAGATTTGGGAGCTCTTCGCCTCTCATGAGAGGAAGTCACAGCGGCACCACAGTGCTTCGCATTCCTCTATCGTCGCTAGAAGCGAGCGCAACCCAAGGTGGCCGCGCCAGTCTCGCTTCGTGGGACAACCATGATCTCCAAGACTGTGCAGCGCGCATCACCGATCGTCGCCGCGACGGCAGTTGTCGTGACGCTGATCACATGCGTGGCCATTGCTAAGGCCAAGAACATTTACGTCGGTGGACTACAATGGCCGTACTTCTCCGACATGGGGCGAGGTAAGCATTCATGCCGCTGAGGTGGACTGCCTGGTGTAGCAGGAACGAACACAGCTTTGATGCTACGCTTCTGGGCGATGCGCAGACCCGCCAGCATATTATGTGTTCTGTGTCGGCCTGTGCATTGCGGCAGTCGCGTTGGCAATGACATGGATCTGCAACCAGCAGTATCAGCGACGCGTATTGGCTGGGCGTGTTCACACTGTATGTGTACGGCGCGTGTCGATGGTATGCTGTGTGGTGGCTGTGTTGTCGACGATCGGCCTCCCTATTCTGGTACGCACATGTGCATTGGTGCTAGCAACATGAAATTAACTCGAATGACAACCCTACCAGTCCATCTGCAGTACTGCCGAGTGCCCGACCGTGCACAACCTCGCCGCGTATTGCTTTTTCCTCTTGGAGACGCTCGCAATCCTTGTGAATGTACCGTTAGGAGTGTTCGCGAAGTGCTGCAAACGTTGTGATGTCTGACTGGTCAAACGTTGTGATGGCTGCCATAATTGATCAGACCTATGTGAGCTACAAGATCCGAGCTAGTGTCGCAGCCAGCAGTCCGATGAATGCAACCGCAAAGCGCACGTTTCTCATCCAAGCCGTGTTCACGGCACTCTTTTCTGTGGCATTCGCGATCTACCTCCCAGTTGGCTTGTCGGTCATCAAGCCATTCAAGAGATTAACTATCGAGCAGGTGAATAGCTACACACTGGTTCAAACGAGCGCCATGGTTGGCCAGCAGTTTTCCTGACTTGAACGCGTCTATTTGATCAGTGCCTGTCCAAGGATCTGGGAAACAAATATTGCACCGATACAATGCGCTACAATGATACTGACACTAAACTCTGGAATTATGGTTGGTTGCGGATATTTTCACGGGGATTTGGTGGATGGATGATTGATGATGTTTGTTGTTGACAGAGGATGACTTCGCAATGAATCAGATGCGAGCAGCGGCGCAATTGGCATGCATTCTTACACTTATCGGCTATTCTGTTTCATTCCTCTCGAATGATAAGGACGACCAAGTACACGGCGAATGAGTTCTTCAAAGCAAAAAGTCGAGTCATGGCCTGTTGATTGCAACTCTTGCCATTATATACTCAACTTGATAGACACTGGTATAGGTAGTACAGAAGTGCACCAAATGAAGCACAAGCTATTTACTTTGCGGCGTCTCCAACGCTGTGCATTGATGTATATACAAGATCGATGGCTGCTGCATCTACGACAAATAACATGATTACGTTCCGTCGGCCGGTTGAGCAAGCTCTCGGCCTTGATCAATCGCACCATTTGAACAATTTTTCGCTGTCTCTGCCACCATTGTTGAGAAGGCGATGGGATTTCACCCTGCGAGATAATGCTCTTGTTCATCCTTGCCTAACTAAAGACATCATAGTGACCGCCTTGCGTCCATGATCGACAGAGGATATCGACCATTTCCTCGAATATCTCGTCGGACGCACGTCACTACGGCGTCCTCGCCGTGGTTATGCTGGATCTCCTCTTCGGACAATGCGGCGCAGAATGGGGTGCCAGCAGCGTAGACACGATGGGCGGAGGTAATCCACGTCGGGAATGTGGTCAGGAGCGTGTTCTCGAGCGACACGAAGCCCAACTGCGACTGAACGCCAGACACTTGAGGAACCGACCGCAGAGGATTGTTGGAGAGAGCGAGAAACAAGAAACTTGTGCTGTTGTTCTCAATCGGCGGAAGGATTTCGATCTCATTCCCAATCAGAGAACACTCAGACGGGACCATGCGCAGCAAGACCTCAGGCACCGTTTGCAAGTGGGAATGCTCGAAGTAAAAGCTCTGAAGGTTCGACCAGCGCAGATCCAGGTCGTCGGGCAGCGTAGTCAGGTTGGAGACCGAGATCTCGATGTCTGTCAGCGACGGTGGAAGATCGTAGAGCAACCCATCAGGCAGCGCGCTCATGTTGCTGCGCGCCATGAAGACGTAAGTGATCATCGGATGCGTCGCGGCCGTAACCCCTGCTTCACGTGGCCACGCCACGATCGACGAGTTGTAAATGTCGATGCCGAGCAGATTCGGAAAGTGCTGGATATCGCGTTGCACGATCAATGCCGGGCAGTGCGTGATGAGCAGCAACGCCAGCGGTTCTTGTGCCAGGAACGACAGCGCCCCCTCGTGCATCGATGTTGTGCCTTGGTGATAGCAGTTGTATTCGTAGACCGAGCACGAGTACTTGGTCGCGAACCATGGCCGCAGCGGCTGCTTACAACCCTGGTCAGGCTCGGATCTCGACAAATACAAGGCGGTGAGATGCAGAATTACTACACCGAGCCCCCAAAGGAAGAACCCCGCGTGCACGACGTGCGCGACACTGCCATACAGGCGTAGCACCCCGAGCTTTTGGATCTTCGCGCTCATACTTGGTCGAGTGGATAGCGATTTCTTTGGTGGCATGTTTGCTGGTGTGGTCTTCCGCATGCTTTCAAGTTTAGTATTTGCGGAGGAGAGATCGAAGTGACCGTCAATCGTCGGACGCACCAGCGTCTTGACGCTGGAAATGCAGCTGAAGATGGAAAGGTGCGGCACGAATTTCAGTAGTAGGTCCAGCCAGCCTTGCGCGAAGATCTGGCGATTGTCGTTCAGCAGGTTGATGTACCAAACGTCGTCGTATAACTTCGAGAGCTCGAAGGAATAGAGAGATGGAAGGAAGGCGTAGTAATACGGCATGAAGATGATGACTGGCATGAGCATGCACGTGCCTGAGTCGAGCAGTGCGTCCGAGACTAGGCATAGGACTCGTTCAAGCGGTGGCGAGTGGCTTGTCAGGTACTTGACGACGGGTGTCGACCAGCCGTTGAGGGCAATAATGATCACGTACATGTTGTTAATCCACGGCTTGCCAATGAGCACGCTGGATCCGTACACTTGGACGGTCTGAGACACAATCTCGATTGCCTCACGGACGACGAAGCGCACGTCGAAGTAGCCGCTTTCAATCCCGAAGTATCCTTTGCGACCAAACACCAGGCGAACCGTGTCGCTACACGCGACCACTGCCCGATCGCGCCAGTTGTCGAGTGGCATGTTGGCTTCGTCCAAACGCACTTTGGTTTTGATCTTGTCTGCCAAGCGATCTCCGAAAGTGGGGCTCTGACTAGCATCAGCAGCGGTCTCGAAGACCAAATGCCGTTGCCGCAGAGACAATGCCATCATCTTCAGCGCTTGGTAACCATGCGCTGACCCTAGGAGAATGAAGATTGACGCTGCGAAGATGAAGAGAGTGTTAGGCGAGGGCATAATGAGCGACGCGTAGTAGGTCATGCTGTGGCAGGTCATGAACAGATAGAGCACGCCGTTCGAGATCAGGAAGATGCAGCACACGACCCGCGCACACAGTGTGGACCCCCAGAGTAGTCGGAATTGGCCATTGCCGAGCTTGATGGCCACTTTGGACTCGCCACTCCTGTCAACCGAGACGCGTTCATGCTGCTCCGTGACGGTTGGAGCGTGCATCAAGTCTGTGAATGCAGGCGCGCTCGTCGCAGGTATTGGCACAACCTTGCTGGCTGAATCGGTTCGAGCATCCGTGATCATCGTTGCAACCTCAAGCAATCGCGGTGCTGTCGGGCGCGTGGTCACGCTGATGCGCCGTGTGTCCCAGCAGACGCACTGCGCCGACCAAATGCGCTTAGATGATCCTGATGCACGACAACACGACTTCGCTGTTTAAATATGGCTGTGCCCTGCGCTCTTTATACCACGACGAGCAGTTCTTGTCACGCTTTCAAGAGCGCAGGGCACAGCCGTAGGAATCTGGCTTCAGCATCCATTGTTGACCTCGCCGAGGAATCTGGCTGACGGCAAACTGTAGGTGTGCCAAGCCCGCATGACAACGTTTTGTCAGCATCCATGGTTGACCTCGAACATGCAATTGCTCAGCAACATTCAAACCACATCTTTAGCTGATGCTCTTGCTGCAACGTTCACGCCACATCGTACTCACAGGAATTTGTGGACATCCCAGCGCAAACTCGAGCGCTCATTTCAATATTGGAGGATAGAATCGACCGACGACCCAGGCGATGGTGGGCGCCCAGATTATGGTCGCTCCGACCACGGGAGCCGTGGACGGACAACACGATCTAGAAGAGCATGACAGTTTGGTCGCGAGATCTCATACTGTGCAGCAGAAAAGATATGCAAGGCCAACCTCCAGTATTTCAGTGCATCCGCATCTTTTCCACGATGGGCGAGCACTGGTGCAATAACACACGGGTGTGAATCAAAGTGAACTGGTAGATGTGCCGACGGAAATGCAAAACGAAGTCGATCTAATCGCAATCGAGAACTTTTGTGATAAAACGATTGTGCGGTACGCGGTACAAACTGTCTCCAGTCCGTGTATGAGGTCGAATGGGATCACAGACGGTACAAGCTATCGCGAGTGTTGTACGGAAGTGTGCTTCTGGTACTTGTCGCGGAAGTGCTATGCACCAAGGCGGAAGGTGCATGAAGTCAATACGAGTCACCTGTGTCCAGTACAAGTTGCGGATGTGGTTGTATCAGCTGCATCTACACTCGTCAAGCATCGCACAAGCACGAGTGAAGGGTGTATAGCAATAAAGTTGTTATCACGAGTTGATATTTGTGGTTGAGGGTAAATTGGAAACTGAGGTTAGATCTACTGCACGAGGCCCCAATGCCTCACTATCCACGCTTAGAGACGCTAGTGGATTTCTACAGGGTCTCTCTTCCTCGTCTTCAGATGCCTGGTGACAGGAACGCACGTATGCGTTCGCCTGCTAGCTCAGGTGCAGGTGTTCTCACATCTTTTTCCGATGTGATCAGTCACCTTGTGTCCTCACATTCTCCTGCACGCTAAGCCTTGAACGGGATAACACGTCGCAGACTAACGCATTCCACATATGTACCCTTGTCAAGGACTAACGTTCCATTTTCTCGAGTGGCAAGGACCGTGTAGTGTCCCTTGAACATTGGCGGCAACTTCCCTAGGTTGCCGCCGTCTTGCCGCAGGAAAACCTTGTCGTCTGGCGCGTACAACCATGGCGTACGCTTGGCGTTCTCCCGGCTGTTCTGCTGTATCTGGGTCACCTTTCGTGCATGTTGCTCCGCCCAATCCGCTACGTGCTTGATATCCACCAGCATGTCCCGCCCAAAGGCGGCTTGGGCAGGCGAACTTCCCAGCGTACTGTGATGGGATGCGCGTAGCGAAAACGTCACATTGTGCAGGAACCCCTCCCATTCGTCTGGTGTGGTGATGGTTGTGGCCCTCATCTTGTCGCCAATAACTCGATGGACCCGCTCCACAATTGCGTTGGCTTGGGGGTTGCGCACGGTCGTCCCGACCGCGTGGATATCGTAGCTGTCCAGCAGTTCGGCACACTCTTTCTTGAATTCACTGCCTTGGTCATAGATGCAACGGCGCGGCCGCGGGTCCCGGCACAACCAGTGTCGATCCACAATGGCCGCCGCTTCAGCGCTCGACCCATCGTTTGCTGGCTGTAGCTCAATGAGTCTTGTGTCCGTATCAATGATGCTGATGGCCCGTTGTTTGTTCGGACCATTCGTACCACGAATGGACAGTCACTGCCTTCAGAGGCAGCTTGCCGTAGTTGACTGTTGGGTCTTTGCTCTTGTAGCATGTGGTGCACGTGTTGGCATGTGCCTTCAGCGCTCTCTCCATGTTTGGCCACACGAACACGTGTGCCATGGTTGCGTGCATCGTTCCAGCCCCTGGGTGGATGAGCCATTGGTGATAGGCTGTCATCAACCCCTTCCGCATGGATGCTGGCACGATGGTGCGCTTGGATTGTTTGTCTACCACGAGCTGACCGCCAGCAATTTCTTGCATTGCCACGCCTGGTTTGGTGGCATCCACCTCCCGCTTTTGTGCGTGGGCCATCGCCTCGAAGTCCACCGAGAACATGTCCGCGTCCGCCATAGCCGCCAGCCGCAGCGTCGTGTTGCGTGTCGCGGGGTTGTCCTCCTACACTTCGGTACGCACTTGCATGGGTAGGCGTGAGAGAGCATCAGCTACCACGTTGTGTTCCCCCTTGACATAGTGCAATGCCGCACCGAATTCCTCGATTTACACGTTGGTGAATGTGTCATGCGTCAGGTTGAGGTGGTCGGTATGGATGTGCAGCTCCTGGCCAAGCAGCATGCCCCAGAACGCACGGAGCAACAGCACAATGCTGAGAAGCATGCGCTTGTTTGCCGGGTAGGCGCGTTGCGCTTGGTTGCACTTCTTGGACCAGAACAGGACTGGGCGACCACGTTGGAAAATCACAGCTCCGAGTTGGTATCCTGATGCGTCGGTGTAGATGTGGAACGAAATTCCTGGGTCGTGGTAGGCCAGAATCATTGTCTGCGCCAACACCGACTTGACCGCCTCAAAGGCGCGTTGCTCGTCCAACCCCCCAGCGGGTTGGAGGACCATCCCCAGCGGAATGGCTGCTTCGGAGACATGAGGGCCGTGAGGGGCGAAAGGATGTGGGTTCGCCTTGGTCACATGTCCCGATAGCTCACCATGCCCACAAACCGACGGATATCACGTCGCGTACGGGGTGGCACAAGGTCCATGATCGCTTGGACCTTGTCATGAATGGGCTGGATGCCTTCTGGGCTAATACGATACCCCAGGTAGTCGACAGATTCCGCAAACAACTTGCTCTTCTTGGGGTGGATAGTCAGCCCCCGTTCACTAAAGCGCGCGATTACTGCGCGCCGTGTCGCCATGTGCTCATCCAACGTTCGCGACAGAATCAGCACGTCGTCGAGGTAGATCCATACGTTGTCCAAATCGCCAAGGATCTCACTCATCACAGCCTGGAACTCATCGGGCACCGTCGCCACGCCCATCGGTAGACGTAGGTACACAAACTTCCCAACCGGAAAGACCACCGCCGTTGGAGCACGACTCAGCTTTGCCAACACCCGTGCGTAGTAGCTCCTGGGTACACCGACTGAGGACACTTAGCGTGGCTCTGGAAGCGAGCGAGTAACCTCCAAGATCTTGGGCAGAGGGAAGTAGTGTAGACATTCAAGGTGGCCACCTTGAATGTCTGCACACACGTGCGACTTCGCGAAAAATCAACGAAGACCATCACTGCGGTCACCACGTGCGATGTTGTTCCAATAGTGCCATCCATCTTTCGGTAGTGCGTCGACGCAGCTTCTTGGGCCTGCACGTGGTCTCGCAACGCCTGTATAGTCGCCTTGCTCATTGCTGAAGTCGTTCACCCCGTGCCGATCATGGCTGTGAACGACTTGTTGCCAATCCTGACCGTTGTCTCCATTCGCGGGTCTTCTACGGCTGGGGCAGCATCAAATGCCGCGCGTTCGTCTCCTCAATGGCGATAGAACGCCATTGTCGCATACTCCTCATCTTGACGTTTCTTCATAGCTCCAACCATCGCAGCCATCTGGGACACTTGTTCTTGCATCGCCGCCATGGCCGCCTCACATCGCTCGCCCCTTGTTTGCGAGGTTGGAATGACGGGAACGCTGCGTTGGGAAACTGTGATTGTCTTGTTGCAATACGAACAGTACTTGTTTCTCGGTCTGGTGTCTGTGCGACCATTGTCGCGCCGTTTATCGGGTCGTTCTTGACCCCCACTACGCTTGTCTCGTGAGCCATGCCCTTGTCGAGACCGATCTCCGCGCCCCTCGGTGCTTGCGTCGGGTCGAGACCGTTGTCGAATTGCGCGCAGCGCTTCCGCTGCAAGCTCGTTGCGTTCCACCAGTTCGAAATTGCACCTCCGCTGACGCGAGGTCCCATACCCTCGAAATTCGATTGACCTCCGCCTCCCCGTCGATTGGCATGCCTGCCTTGAACATGCGAACAAGATCCGCCTCCGGAATTGGGTCATTCTCCCGTGTTCAAGGAATTGAACCATTAGTACTAAAGCTCGAAAGCCTTGCGCATAACCTCGCACGGTTTGCTTGCGCTTTTTCTTCATCCTTGAGAGCCCCTCCATCAGTAGTGGGCAGTGGAGTGAGGTGAGATATCGCAGGGCATACACACCAACGCTCTCGCGAAAGGATGCTTCTTCACTGACGATGTCGTTAAATGTGTTCAGGTCTTCGTCCACCTGCAGCAGCTGACCATCCTCCACAAACGCATCGTGCTCGCCGTTGGTCGCTTAGCCCATGAACACAGAGTACTCTCGCAGGTGTTGCACCCAGACCAGCCAGTCCTTCCAGTCGCCCGATCGGAACACTGGCACCTTCTTCTTCGCGGTCAATCCATTGCTCTTGACCTTCGAGAAGGTGATTTCTTCACACATCGTCTGTCCTAATTCTTCTTGCCTTCTTCGTTCTTGGCTTCTCTTGTTGTCCAACAACGCTACGTTTTTGCTATAGAAAAATATCACGAGTTGATGTTTGTGGTTGAGGGTAAATTGGAAACTGAGGTTAGATCTACTGCACGAGGCCCCAATGCCTCACTATCCACGCTTAGAGACGCTAGTGGATTTCTACAGGGTCTCTCTTCCTCGTCTTCAGATGCCTGGTGACAGGAACGCACGTATGCGTTCGCCTGCTAGCTCAGGTGCAGGTGTTCTCACATCTTTTTCCGATGTGATCAGTCACCTTGCGTCCTCACAGTAGTACGCCGGCGGGAGAAGTCAGTGTGGCGAAGTGGCGGCGGAACTTCCCGCGAAATCCCGGTTGTTGGATGACCACAGAAGCAGATAGATACGTATTATATTCCTGGTGGTCGGTATATATATTCCGCTACGATCCCGGTATATTTACTTTATCAATACCTCCCATATGGGATAGGGCAGGTAGAGCAGGATACAGGTTAGAGGTCCAGAGTAAACAGATCTATCAGAACCAAACTTTCCAGCAACCACTTAAGTCCCTCGCCTCCCCTAAGTGTCCTGAGCCCACTGTAGGAGGCCAGGCAAAGCAGGTAAGCGCGGCAGGAAGCGGAGGACTCTCACTAACCCCCCGTGCCTAAGCTCAGGGCACGTTACAAGTAACTGAAGAACGAGAACGCGTTCTAACTAGATCTCCTACATCTAAGCTGCTTCTGCCTCGTCGAAGTATCCGCGGTAGATGACCCCAACCGAACTCGTCGCTGAAGACAAGTCCATCGAACGCGTTCATCAAGCAGCAACAGCAGCGAGTGCTTCCGCGACAAGACCCACGCGTTGATTGTGAAGACCGAACTCCTTTCCCACGCGTGAATTGTGAAGACAGAACCTTTCGCGGTCTGATTACACAGTGTGAAGTCAAGAGAAGAAGCAAGCAGAACGAGGCACCCCCTCAGGCGCAGCCGCGAACCTTGTGACGCGAAGAAGCGCGATTTGAAGACCCGCTTCGTCAAGTCGTATCTGTGCGCGACAAATCTCGGGGCAGTTATTTTGGTTGGAAAGAATAGGGACCAGGAAGACGAGCACAAGGATGCAAACATGGCAGCTCAAAGCATAAGTTATGCGAAGCCATGAACGACACATTCCGAGAGCAAACACCATTGGGGTCAATATGAAATGGCATATCTAAAAGTGATCAGATCAAGGGGTGTCACATTGCGGGACAGTCACACTGTGGCTTCTTCGCGATCACAATTTCGGCCCTATTTGTCTTTGCTTGTCGTTTAAGAGGACGCACGTTGTCCTCCATGGCCATGACAGTACACTCATTTCGCGACCCACTTTTTCAGCTTTCTTGACCGCTGTTTGAGCGAGTTCAAGCTTTCGTCTCTCGGGTTTCTCGTGTCGCTTCCGTTGTGCCTGCAATTTTTGCAAATGGTGAAATACTGTGACGTTTAAGGGCTGTAAAAAGTTTGAAGTGTGCGACGGTAAAGCGTAAAGATGAATATCATGTCGGCGCGCGTGCTCCAGCGTCTCGATGGAGAAATAACACTTGTACCTATCTGCAATGACCACCACTGGTCGCGCGGCGTCGATTGGGATAACAAACCACTTGAATTATTGCACAAACAGACCTGTGCTCAGAAATGCGGTTGGGCTAGCTGCGAACACTTACCCTGAAGCTCTCCGTACGTATGCGCTTGACAAACCGATTTGTCAGAAGGGATAAAAAATGGAGGCACGTAGCCACCATTTGCGTTTACACATATCAGTGCGGACACATTTGTTCGATCATTTGTCTGGCGCACAGTGGCCCGCATTCCTGTCGATGCAATCACCATTTTCTTGTTGCGTGAACTTTGGCCGCATATGCCAGTCTCATTCAAATCCCAGATCTGGCTGTTCGGAATCTTGCTCAAACTTGTAAACAATCACTCCATCTCCCCAGGGATGCGATACGTTCTCGACTGTGGATGCCTCCGCGCGACACTTCTGTAGGTTGTGCGCGCTTCGAGCGCTGAATTAGCTGTTATGGCACCCACGTGCTGTACGTTCACGAATGGCGTCAATGATTCCCTGCTCTTCTCCAGGTGTTAAAATAGGCTTTGCCCACATCGAACATCAACGTGAATTTTAACGTCAATTTGACCAGATGTGCGGCAGTGAACTGCTCTAACTCACTCCAAGCTCTGCACTCGCATCCCTGAGGGACAGACCTCGCTTGCGTACGGCCTCCACTGCTTGAGCGAGTTTTAGAGTGAAGTGAACGTCGCTTGAGTTGCTCTTGTCAAGATGGAGGTGAATTTGAAAGTGAGTTTAGTCTGTGATGCATCCCAACGGATGAGTCCTGCTGTCCTGTCCTCCATCCATTCTTACTTGCATTTGTGACCAACCACTGGCGCGAGACATCTGATTTCATGTCTCCGCATCTGGTTGTGTCGGTTGCATACGGTTGTGTATGGTTGTATCTGGTTGTATCTGGTTGTATCTGGTTGTATCTGGTCGCATCCCAACTGAGTGGCTCATTGATTCCCAACACCCCCACTCAATGGCACTAGTTGTCGTTGTTCTCCATGACTCCGGCTTTGGCAAGCACATACCCGAGGCGCTTGCCCAAGAGGCTTGGTCATAAAGTCAGCCAGCGGATTGCGGGTCTCGACGTAGTGAAGCATGATGTTGCCTTAGTCCACTTGTTCTCTGGTGAAGTGGTAGCGAATGTCGATATGTTTGGTGCACGATTGGTACCCAACATTTTTCGCAAGGGCGATCGCACCATGGTTGTCTTCATTAACTACAGTTGTCCCCACTGGTTCCACACCCACGTCCTTCAGTAGGCGTCGCATCCACAACACTTCCTTGACACAGTCGGACAGAGCCATATACTCGGCCTCCGTGGAACTCAGTGCGACAGAACGCTGGTGTGTGGTCTTCCACGCAACAGGTCCTCCGCACAGCATCAGCAGCATCCCACTGAGCGACCGGCGATCTTCGATGTCGGTTCCCCAGTTTACATCGCAGTATGCTTCTAGGTCAGTCTTCGCTGAGCGGCGATATGTGATTCCGACAGTTCGTGTAGATTTCAGATACCGCACCACTTTGATAGCACCGTCCCACTGATGCTTGGTAGGGTTTTGTATTAATCAGCTCAAGACCGCGACTGCGACTGCAATGTCTGGCCGTGTACCCGTAGCCAGATACAGTAAACTTCCAACTAGGCTTCGGTATGGCCGAGACTCCATGTTGGCGACGTCACATCCTTCAAGCCTTTGTTGTTATCCAGCTTGGATCCATGGGGATGGAGCATGGCTTTGCTTCGACTTGGTTAAAACGCTTGACTTTATCGTCGATGAACCGCGTCTGCTGAATAGACAGTGTCCCCTTCTCCCTGTTGTACTTGATTTCGACCCCATGATGAACTTGGCTTCACCCAGGTCTTTGATGGGAAACTCGGATCTTATCTCGTCCTTGATTCGCTGGCTCCAGCAGATACGATCAAGTCGTCCACATACAGGCAGATATACGACACGCTGTATCCGTCCTGTCGCATGCATACACATGGGTCGGCGTCAGAAAGTCGGAAACCCATGCGCATACTTGGAGTGAATGTTTTGTACCATTGTCGCGCTGACTGCTTCAGGCCGTAGAGTGCCTTTTGCAGGGGATGACGTATTCATCAGGGTCGATTCCCAGCAATTCCTCCATTCCTTCGATGCACTCGACAAACACCAATTCCAGCTGTTCTGCCAGAAGGAACGCAGTGTCAACGTCTACCTGGCCCAGATAGTGTTCGCATGCACATGCGAGGGCCAGGATGGTACGGACTGAGTTGAGGCTGGCGACTGGAGCGTATGTTTCACCATAGTCAATTCCCTTTTTCTGGGAGCAGCCAAGGCCGACAATACGAGACTTGAACCGTTCGACTAGGCCGGCTGCATTTCTTTTCTTGGCATAGACCCACTTCGACCTGATGGGCTTTTTCCCGTGAGGGATGCTACTTCGCTTGACCATCTTGAACACGTTGTTCTTCAGCATGGCGTCCAATTCCTTTCGCATTGATGCGAGCCACCTCGCGCGATCCTCAGATTGAATTGCCTCAGTGTATGTGGAGGGCACATCATCGGCAATAAATGCTCACTCCAATGCAGACATTCCTGTGTTGGACACGTTGTCCACACGCTGCTTCTTTACCATGGACGTCGTTTTGCCTTCGCCGTCCTTGTATACCTTGATGCTGGCTGACTCCAGTTTTTGGAGGACGCACTGTCCAGCACCCCATCGTCATGGGTTGAGCGTAGACGAGACCCCAGATGTTCCATCATCATCTCATCATCATCTGATTTGAGAGTGTCCGCAGTGATGGGTGTGATGGACAGCTGGTCCAGCGAAATATTTTCTTCCTCGTTGTCATCATCTGGATCGTGCGTGTCGCGCATCTCTGAAACCACGTCCCCTTGCTCGGCACGCTCGAAATGCGCCGTCCGGACAACATGGATGTGTCCCGTCTCGTAGTTGATGACACGGTAACCCTTGGATGAGTCACTGTACCCAACAAAGGTACACTTGAACGCCTTCTTGTCCCACTTCTTGCGCTTGGCCTTGGCCACAAGGGCAAAACCACGCGCACCAAAAATTTCGATGCCTGATAAATCAGGGACGGTCCCGTGCCAAAGCTTGTGTGGTGGCTTCGTGTGGGCGGAGCTCGGGTACCGGTTCAGGATGATCACAGCGGTGCTGGCCGCTTCTGCCCACCACTTCAGGTGCATCGACTTGTGATGCAGCATGATTCGTGCCACTTCCCCGATTGTCCGATTGATACTTTCTGCCACCCCGTTTTGCTGTGGCGTGTAGGCGACCGTTGTTTGGTGCTTGATTCCATGTCGCGAAAGTAGGTCACGCATGACCTGCGACACATATTCCCCACCGTTATCAGTGCGGAGTGTTTTCATCTTCATGCCGGACTCGGCTTCGGCCATCGCAATGAAGTCTCGCATCTTGTCGACGGTATCGCGCTTCTTCTTGAGGAAGCACTCCCACTTGAAACGGGTGAAGTCGTCAACCAAGACGAGTATGTACCGGCTGCCTCCCGGACATTTTGCATAGGGCCGACGATGTCACTGTGCACCAGTTCCAACTTGTGTGATGAGTTCACACCATTTTGCCTTCTAAAATTCATTTCGCGGAGCTTCCCGTAGTTGCACCCATCACATGACCCTGGGTCATGGCCATCGGTAGACACGACTGGCAGCCCATTGGTGATGGTCAACAGCTCCTTGTAGGTCTTGACCGGGATATGCCCGAGGCTGGCATGCACATCTTCCCAGGTCCTTGGCTCGGGCGATGCCATGCACGCGACTGGCGATACTTTGCACAGGTGCAACTTCACCTAATACGTTGTCTCATGCTTCTGCGCCACCATGAACGTTTCTCCCTTGAATGCAAATGAGCACTCACGTTTCCCAAATGGGACGTTGACGTTCTTCTCAACCAGCTTGCCGATCGACAGCAGCTTGCGATCCAGCTCTGGCCCGTACAGAACGTCCGAGAGACTGAACTCGGAGCTCGACCCTTGGCGAAGGCGCACTGTCCCAATGCGTGC
Organism: Lagenidium giganteum; assembly: GCA_002286825.1. NCBI lineage: Eukaryota > Oomycota > Peronosporomycetes > Pythiales > Pythiaceae > Lagenidium > Lagenidium giganteum. The sequence goes on along the minus strand of NSDO01000065.1, from coordinate 51,796 downwards.
TGCCGAGATGGTTGATCCATTGGCAATCGTGATCGCCACGGGGCTCTTTAAGGCCCGATGCGCATCAAAATTGGCCAAACTGTTGCTCATGTGAGAGCTCGCACCTGAATCAACGAGCCAGGCAGACTCGGATACAATTCTGGATACACCGGATACAGACCCAGATATAGTTCTTCCCGCCGAAAATGCATGGAATTTTGGCTTGGTCTCCGCTCGGTGGCCGCCGTGACCTTCCTCGTCGCTTCGCTGGCGCTGACGGCATTCGGCAGCCTTGTTCCCCATCTTCCCTCAATTGAAGCAGATGATACCACGACCACTCTTGTTCTTCTTGAACGTCTTGCGCTTGACCATCAGTGCGCTCTGATAGCTTCGCTTCGCCTCCACCTCTTCTGCCACGCCCCTCAAGCTCTCAATAGCCGTTGCGAGGTCGACGTTTGGAGTTGTTTCCAGCACACGAACCACGGTACTGTACTCTTCAGTGAGGCTTCCCAGCAGCAGGACAACTTGTCGCTGCTCGTCGACTTGCTCTCCGATCGTCTGCAGCTGCACCACCAGCTCCTTCAGGTGATTCAGGTGCTCTGCAAACGTTGTTCCGGACTCCATCTAGAACGAGTGCAACTTCTTCGTGATGGCAACCTTGTTGCGCAGACTATCACGGTTGAAGTGACTCTGCAGACGCATTCACGCCTCCACCGCGGACGTCGCTTCACGTATGTGAACCTGGTGAATGGCCTCGACGCTCAAAGCGATCAGGCCCAGGGCTTAATAAAAGTCTTCTTGAATCCACTGAGGGTTGCTTCTGTCCCAGTTCTCTCCAACGCTGGGCGTGAAGGTGCGCTCGAGCAAGCCCTTCATGGCAAGCGTCATGCGCATATAATACTCCCAGTGGAAGTATTTGTTTCCAGAGAGGCGATCGTTGTCACTTGCGTTGTTTGGGCTCATAACCTTTTTGCGTGAAGTGAACGTCGCTTGAGTTGCTCTTGTCAAGATGGAGGTGAATTTGAAAGTGAGTTTAGTCTGTGATGCATCCCAACGGATGAGTCCTGCTGTCCTGTCCTCCATCCATTCTTACTTGCATTTGTGACCAACCACTGGCGCGAGACATCTGATTTCATGTCTCCGCATCTGGTTGTGTCGGTTGCATATGGTTGTGTCAGTTGCATACGGTTGTGTCGGTTGCGGTTGTGTCTGGTTGTATCCGGTTGTATCTGGTCGTATCACAACTGAGTGGCTCATTGATTCCCAACAGCGAGGGCATCAGCACCCTTTCTTTCTTTCATCGGCATTGGCACATACGCTAGAAGTTCTGTAGGTGCTGCAGCAACTGTGCAGTGTTGAAGTGACTGTGTCTCTTCAGGTGCCGCGTTTGTTATGGCAAGGTCATGCAAGCTGTTCTAAATATGTGTCCGTAGTTCGGGCGTCCGGAAAAATGGCAATATTTACCATTTTTCCCAACGAGTCCCCAATACTGTCCCGTCCCGAATACTGTCGCGGGAGGATACACGAGATACAAGTTTTCGGTGAGATGACCAAGTGTTGCGGGTGGTCGCACTAGTGCCCTGGAATGCAGTACAAGTGTTTTTGAAGAACATGCAAGTTGGCCAAGTTTCCACACTGTAGCAGTCAGAGGTTGCAGTTGGTTGCAGTACACTAGTAGTACTACACGATAGGGAATGTTCCATGCATGGTACTGCCCAGGCCTCGACAAATAACAATCGACGATTGTACGGACTCTCGCGTCTCCCGTAATAATCACGGAATACGTAGCGTAGCAATAATTGTTATTGCCGTAATACCAATGTATTGAGCATGTTGCTTATCACCTACTCAGCATCATTCTCGACGCAGCCAACAAGGGTGGAAGGGTTCCACATGGTCCTGTTGGCACGCAAAAACATGATAATTTCAAATTTCACAGGCAGAGTTGAGGCACGCAGCGAAGTGAGAACCAGCTTGCACGCCGAAAACAAGCGTTCACACTTGTTGCTTGTAGGGAGGATGCGGGTGAGAAGTGCGTCATACCGCACGGCCGCGCGTTCCGTGCGCCGCGGCTTTTTAGCGATTCGCAGCACGTTGGTGGCGAAGTCCTTCGGCGACGCATCGTCTTGGTTGGCTGGCTCCACGTCAACGACAAATCCTTCAACTGCCTTCTGCTCACGCACGGACAAGGGCAGATCGCTTTGCAACTTCACCACCGCACTCTCGAACGCAGCGTCGTGCACTATTGCTGCATCTGGAGCGAGATGCTCATCCATCACAGGGTATTTGGAACGCACGGCGTCAAAAAGCAAGCGCACATCACGCATCGTGATGTGCTCTGCTTGTGTTTTCACACAGATGTTCGTGCAGTCGCTCTCCAAAGCCACGGGGTTGCTGGTCGATCCATTTTGATCGGACTTCGGTTAAGATGCAAGGTACTCCAGCACTTGTGGAGACATTGCCAGTTGTCGGTATGCAGCTACGACGGCATCCGATGGGCTCTCTTCGTGATTCGCTCCTCCTTCTGCGCTCTCCCGTCGGCTTTCACGACCAGCTGCACATGTTGTGAGACGACAATTTTCTTCGTGCGCTTGATGTACACTCGACAGCGTGTCGTATCTGGGTCATAACCGATGAAGATGCCGCATTTACATTTCTTTCTCGTTCCCATAGTCAGGCTCTTCACATGGACGGTAACCAGAGCACCCTAAGTGATGACATCAGCGAGGTTGGGGCGTCCTCGATTAGGGACTTGTTCTCGGTTTCGCAACCATGACTGATGTTTGACAACTTCAGACCACAAGAACCTTGATGCATGTGGCGCATCGAACATCATGGACCGCATTCCATCGAAAATGGTTGGTGGCGGCGTTCAACCTTTCCATTTGAGCTCGACTCATTTGGCTCTGTCAGTTGTTGCCGATGCCGTTCGTGCTGCACCAACGTTTCATCTGTGACGTCGTGAACTCGTTGTCACTGCGCAGTACCTTACCTTGACATCGTGTTGGCGCTCGAACCGTGCGATGTACTCCGTGAGAATTCGGAACCAATCGGATTTTTTCTACATGAGAAAGATGTCACCATAGCTGGAGGCATAGTCAACAACGTGAAGCGTGTGCCGATTGCCACCATAGTCGTATGATTTCACATCGCATTTTATGTCGACGCCCAACACGGCACCAATCGCATCCGTTGGTGCTGATAGTGAGGTATCGTGGCTCGCTTTATTGCTGCGGGCCTTCTTGCCTTCCCGACATGCGATGCAGTCAGCAAAGTTGCGATCGGTGACGTGGACGCCGTCTGCGAGGCGATGATTCTCGATGTGGACAACGTCTTCGCTGTTCAGACGTCCCAGCCGACAGTGCCATTCTTGCAAGCTGTCGTTTGGTTTGAATGAGCTTGCATCCGAAGTGATTCTTCATCGCAGTGCAGATGTCGCCGAAGTTGAGATTCGGATCCACGTCGACGAGGTAACGATAATGGTCGAAGGCCGGTCCTCAAAAGCACATACCATTGCGTTGTATCGATGCGTGTCTTGCCAGTTCTCGAGATTAAACGTCTCGGGGGCGTGTAATTGGGCGTTAAATTGACACCTCAATGCGTCCCAGTAAGCACCCAGTCCCACATGGCGTTCAGCACCAGTGAATTCGATTACCTTGAAGTCTTTCATCATTAGTGCACCCACCGGGCGCATGTGGCGGACGAGGACGGTGGAGTCGCTGTGGTCATCGTGACGTCGAATGATGTTCTTGCTGGTAGAAAGTGCATTCGAAGGTTTTGTACTTCTTGCTGCAGGTCCAGTACCATTTGAGACCACGCAAATCATAACTAGTCTAATCACGTTTTCAGGGAGGTTTTCAGGAGAGCTCTTTCAAACTGGGACCTGGGAGCGCAACGTCCCAGCCTTTTACCAGGCCAAAAAACACTTTGGCAAAAAACACCCCAGCAGCAGCTCATTCCAAGCCACGACCATGTCGGACAGCAGCAACGAGGAATGGAGCGACGACTCGACAGAGCCATTCAACCCTTTCACTCTTTTCGGAGGTGACAGTGGCAGCAGTAATGACGCTAGCGACAAAGCCCCCAGCGCCACCTCCACCGCCTGCTTCGGTCGTTGGCTTCTCCGAGCCCGTTGCGGTCAAGGCACGCGTTCTTTGCAGCGCTGATGCGAATTGCTGCGACAACAAATGCCTCCAAGATCGACATGTGGACGTGATCTACGCGCTCACGTCCATCGCCCAAATGTCCAAGTTCTGCAAGTAGACGTCGATGCTGACGGCGCTGGCTGTTTCGCGCTGCCTGCCCTCCGATCGCCCATACAGTAGAACAGGAGAGCGGCTTCGACACAAGTATGTACTCCCAGGCGTCGGTGTTGTGTGCAAAGGAGCTTTCCAGATGGTCTACGACGTTGCGAACGCTACGCTAACGGCTGCGAGAGCGCAGCTTGACAACAGTATCAACCCAAAGCAGCATGCCAACACCAAGAACACGCACGCAGACACTGTGGACACCTCAAGCATCATCGCCTTCCTGACCGAGTTTGCCGAGCAGCATGGGTCGATTGCACCGGTGAGATTCCGCCACCAGAAAACGGTGAGTGGATCCGTGAAGCGATACTTCTCCAAGGTCGACTACACGTGTTTCCCTGCCTTCTATACCTGGGAGAAACTCTTCCAGTTGTTTTGCGCAGATGCCAAGAAAAAAAGGATCCGCTACTGGTCTGTCCATCGTTGTCGACGTTCGGTGATGTGATGAAGAAGAGCTGCCCTACTATTCGCATCCGTGCAATTCGGTCAAATGTCTGCGATGTGTGCACACTCAAATCAAGGGCGAAGTGACATCCGACAAAGCGGAAGAGCAAGTGATCCATGTCGCTGATGCTGTTACAATAAGGTATGTTGTTTAGACTAGTTTTGTTTTATGTTCCGGATAAGACTGTTTTTGTTTTGGGGCAGGCAACAATACCAAAATGACACCAGTGCTGCATCGGCTACATGCACGGTGACGACGATTGATTTTGCACAGAACGTTGCGCTTCCGCATCTCGCGGATACTCCATCAGTGTGGTATTTCCTCTCACTCATCTCAGTCTCGATCTTTGGTATAGCGAATACTGCCTCCCGGCAAAACTTAGTGTACAGTGAACGAACGGCCGGAAAGCAACGAGGTCGTCTCGATGCTCGAGCAGTACGCACGAGGCATGAAGATCTAGGATGACGAGCGCGCTAACAAGAACCAATGGGTCATTCACGCCGACAATTGTTGTGGACAAACAAGAACAATACGGTGATCAAATTCCTTTTCTTTCTAACGGATGCGAAGCACATCAAGAAGGCGTCGCTCAATTTTTTCATCAAGGGGCACACCAAGAACAATTGTGATAGAGGATTTGGCAACCTCGAGCGTAAGTATGCGCACTCAGATGTGTGGTCATTGCGGCAGCTGGTGGACATCATGGGAGACTCGGCGACATCCAGCAACGCAGTGCTACTCGAGAATTCCCAATGCTTTCGATCCTTTCGAGAACCACTCAACACACCATACAAGGATCTCAGTGGATTGACGAAGTATCTCATGTTTGTGATGAGCTCCGACAAGCCAGGTGTGGTCATTTGCCGGAAGCGTCCGAGCGATCCAGGAGATTCCCGTGACTTGCTGCGTAAGGTCATCGCCAAGGATATGACGGATGGCCATGTCAGGGATATTTGGCGATGCGTCAAGCCCGTGGAGCCGAATGCAATCAATCCCGAGAAGTTAGTGGACTTGTTCAAGAAGCTGAAAGACTACATCCCACCAGAGCACGTTCGCGATCCGTTGTATCGCCTCCCCCCTCGTCGAGTGCTGTTTCCAAGGCTGTAAGCATGAAGCGTGCACGCAAGGAGTTCCGTGACAAATATGGGGCAGCTCAAGCGAGCTCACAACGAGGAGAAAGCCGAGGATGAACGAGCGCATGAGGAGGTAGGCGCCGACGAGCAGGCGCACGAGAGTGACGATGATAATGACGAATATTCGCCTGGCAGTGAAGTTGATGATGAATCGGAAGAATCGGAAGAATCGGAAGAGACCAAGGAAGGCGAAGAGTGAAGTGGCATAAATCAAAAGCAGTCATATCTTGCCTCTCGAAGCAAAGTGGTCTTAAGCGCGGGTGCTGATTTAAACAGTGTCTGGTACGATGTCTGCGAAGCGTTTTGCGTCGCAGACATGCGCATCTCTTGGTGTAGACACAAGGCTCGACAACGTCGGTAAGTTGCTTGGTTCCTGTCACGACGCTCCTTTTGAAGTTCGCCTCGGCGGATTTGCGCCTTTAGACCTTTAATGTAATACTCACCATCTTGAGCGATCAGAGGGAACATCGAGGTATTGTAATTGGTGAGGGCGCAGGTAATGGTGGCGATCATGTCGAACTTGTCATGACGCCACCGGAATGTCTCCAACATGATCGCCCAAAGCTTGTTGAGACGACCGAAGTACATCTCCACAAGAACACGGTCTGACGAGACTCGCTTGTTTCGCTGAACTTCTTCGTTAGTAAGATCTTCATTGCGGGGCTTGCGCTTGGGTTGAATAGTTCGAATGATCCTGCCCGATCCTTGGTAGCCCATATCCACGAGGGTTGCCCAGCTGTTCTCGTACGTCTCGCGGTCTTCTCTTTTCTTGAGCATCTCCGTGTGTGTCTGTGCACGGCCTGTGAAGATTGTGTTGTCATCTGTTGATCCAGGGAAATGAGACGACAGCGCTACACACACCGGGCATGGCAACAGACGCCTCAATCTTGATGCCATAGAGGTGATGCTTCCCCGAAAAGTAGTGCTAGGCTTCCGCAGAGCGTCAACTAGGACGATGGGCTCCTAACTTCACGTCGGTGGCGTACAGCGCGTAAGGATAGTTCTGGAATTGTTGGCATTTGAGGCGCTGAGCACTTAGTGTGACGCGTTGGATGAAGTTGACACGCAGGGGTTCTTCCAGTAGCTCCAGCATCTTGTTAACCATGTTTTCAAGTGAAGATTTTCTGAGTCCAAACACCTTCGCATGCATATCCCGATGCGCGTACCGCTTGAGCACATTCAGCGTCAAAAAGAACGTATCCCGCGCTGTTGTCTCGTAGCAACGGTGCTGATCATCTGGGATGCGCGATGCTTTTTTAGCTCTGTGGGGGGGTTGCGTCTTGCTGCGGAGTGAAGTAAAATGAGACTGAGGCTTTGGAGGTTTTGCCGGGATTTGGCACGAAGATCTTGCGGATCCTGATTTGCTTGATAACAACGAATTCCCTCTGTTGTACAGTGCGCGCCAATGGTTTTCGAGAATCTAGGTTTTCACAGCTACTCTCTGTCTCTGGGCAATTCAGACATTGTAACTTGCACCACCAACCTGCGAAACCATTGTTCAAAGCTTAATATGTCTGACCAAACGCAAATCCATTATCTGCCGACATAATTCCGATTTATTAATTTCAGCGTGCAAAGTGTCTACGAGCGAAGATAAAATGCATGGATGAAATTTAAAAATATATCGACTTGGTCGCCATCGGAGCGGTTGCTAATATGCTAAGTGCTTGCCACGCGCCGTATAAAGCGCTTCCACCCGCTTGCGCATCGAAAGGACGATTTTGGCATGATATTCTTCTGGAATTGTGTTCCAACACTCGAGAACAGCGTTTTTCAGATCATCAACGTCAAAACCCTGCCGTTCATTGGCGTACACAACGTGCGTCATGTAGCCCCACACGTTCTCGGTCGGATTGATGTCTGGAGAGCGTGCGGGCCACGTCATGACATCGACATTGTTGCGTGCAAACCATGCCTTCGTGTACCGTGCCATATGGGGTGACGCATTGTCTTGCTGAAAAATTTGAGATCCAGATTCGTAGAATGGTAGTAAATGCTCCTCCAGCGTGGCGACATGTTTTGCGGCAGTCATACGCCCATCTAGAAACTTCAATGTCGTTTTGCGACCGCCGCAAAATCCATCCCAGATCATGACCGATCCTGTGACAAGGCACGTCACACAGCACAAGAGCGCAATAGGTAGCGTTGACTTCCACGCAACCACGGACGGTTGCTCTGTGCCTTAGAGCAAAGTGGTTGCAGTGAGGGCTAGAAGTTTGCAGAGGATTGCAAATGTAGAAGTGATGTATTACTCCCTTAGAGGAGAGCGCCAAAGGGCACAGGAGTTTCCTAACTGCTCTAGCGACCCTTTAAAATATACAGACCTGATTGGTCATTGATATGCATCTCAGCTCTGATTGGCTGATAACATCAAAGCGGCCCTCGGGACGCCGTATTGCAAACGACACATCTTTAGTTGCAAGCAATGCAATTCTTGACATCTTGTGTGTTCAACAACAACTGTCAAGAACCCAATTGTGGTGTTCGACAACAAATGTAAAGAACACATGTGATCACATGCGTAATCAACCCCAAATGTGTAACATCCGTTACAGGTCCGCCACGAGTGTGACGTCGGACTGGAACTGGTTGCTCCGTGCGGGTATCAACCCAACGCCTGTAGCCATCCGGCCCATCCATATTCCATTTCTTATTGTCGCTAAAGAGGACTTGCGCCCACCAGAAGTCGCTCAAATCATAATTTTCGGACGCCCACGCTAAACGCGCCTTGATGTGACGATTTAGCAGCATAGGTCCACGGCGCACTTTCATAAATTTCAACCACGGCACCTCCTTATGTGTCGCTGGACTGTGCGCACACTTACGTCTAATTGCAACGCACAATGTACCTTGCGAGCTCCGCTAGCTCCAATTGAAACCATGCGCACGATTTGCCGCCCTTCTCTGCTGCTGATCTTTTTTGCTCTCCCTCGTCGGGATAGGCGCACAGGCTAGTTAGCTTCGTTGACCACTTTATGGACGCTGCTCACAGCCCTGTCCACCGCCCTGGCGATGTCTGTGAGCGTCAGCTTCATCGCTCGGAGCCTCAAAATGCACGATTTCTCCACTTGCGTTAGTTCGGTTGCCCTGCCCATGCTTTGGGAGCTCAGATTGATTGTGGAGTACGCCTTTCGGCTAGCTCAGACAATGGGTGGCATAACTAAGCCAGAATAGAACGTTCGGCAAGCCGCCAATCGCTAATAATTCCACTTGCCGTTTTTCTTCGCTGTAGACAAGACCGGTTTGGATCCTACCCTGTTTTGCAAATTTCAAATCAGGAAACAACCGTGAAGGCTTATTTTTAAACCAAGCCATGGCGGTTTGTGCATGCCCTGGGCTTTTCCGAAATAGCCTTAGAATTTACGAATCTGAGCTAGTTTTCATTTTGGGCATCAAACAGACGTTTTTCGAAAGTCATTGGCGCGCACTGTATGATAACTCTGCTGGGCGCAATATAGATTTGCATACGGCAGTCAATTCAGCGATGTTTAAATAACAGTGCTAATTTTCTGTTATTTTCATCTCCCGTTGCCTTCATTTTCGATTCAGCGGACCGCAAACAAAAAAAACATCGGGTTGATGTGTTCAACATCAATGACTGGATGTGCGTTGTTGCCATAGAGTTGGTGCCAGATGTTGATCAATGTCTCGAGTTCCCGCCAAATAGGCGAAGCGATGGGCGTCCAGCATGAGAGATGAACCAGTTGCGTGTGGGTGGAAGTCGCGCAAGGTTCCACGGACTGCGCTTTCTGATGCACTGCAGGCAGTTCAGAATTCGCCAGGAAGGGACCAGACCAGTCACAACCGTCGCTCCAAGATGCCATCATTGTCGTTCGTTGCCACTGTGCTTGCGACCGGGGGGCTGGTCCAGGCAGCCGAGATGGCGCAAGCCCCACCTGAGTTCATCAAACCGATATACCGCCCAGGCGGTGGTCCCGGCATCAGCTTTTGGGCTTCAGACTGCGACTACATCGGCGCCGACATCATCAACATCCGCTCACCATCGGAGGTGTGCAGTTTGCACTGCGCTCTGAGGATGATGTGCACGCACTGGGCGTGGAGCAAACATGAAGGTGGCACATGCTGGTTGAAAAACATTGGATTTGGAATGGGCTGGAGTACACCAGCAATTCGAGCTCCCGGACTCGGGTGTGGCTTCATTGATCCAGCCTGGCGAGCGACGACATTTCAAATTTGCACGAATCCAGTCACGATGCCGACTTGTCCAATCGGCTTCCCACCATTGTGGGTCTAAAGACAACGCATTTTCAGAATGCAGTCCAAGATGGGACCAGTCCTGCTGCTCCCTGGTGCGAGCCATGCCGTGTCATCTCACTGCGCAGACACACTGTATTTAGCTGTTTCGTTGACGGATATATCACTGTAAAATCTCCACGAGAAAGTATGATAAGTAAATGCCGATTGTTGGGACTTCTTCCGAGCAAAGCAGTGACGCATTGCGACTGTTTGCACAGAATCCTGGAGTGGATGGTTTCGTTCGTTGTCGTGGGTGATCATGTACATGAAGTGATGATGCAGCACATGATCACGAGACCCTTGCTATCCGAGCCACAAGGCTCACAGGTTCCAGTGCACGCCTCCGTTTGAACGCCACTGCTACGCCCTGGTCATTCCAAGGGCACGGTTTACGTGCTCCATTACACGAAAGAGCAGTCACGTGAACGGCCTTAGAGGCAAGGAAGAGCAATGCTTGGTCGTGAACTATCTGGTCTGGAGCGCAAGAAGTAGACGTGGCTTGACTGGGCATTTTGGGCTTGAAGGCGAATTGTGTTTGTTCTCGGGCTTAGGGGCAACACTCAAAGGACCGAGCGACAACTGCGCATGGAGAAGTAGGGGATGCGGATGCTCTCGTGGTTACCTTGCCCGTTGGAGTGCCGGGGCTAGATTGCGTGCTTCATGTGCAAGACCGACTGCAGACGGTAATCCACTCGACCCGGTTGATGGTGTCAGGTTCACGGCGAGTTGCCCCCACGTCACCAAGGAGGCGGAGTGCGCTCCTTCCATCCTCGATGAAGCGCTCAGGAGCCAGCAGTCACGTACGTGGAAAGACACTCAAGACTCGATTCACATGCCTCACACACTGCAGATGAATGGATCCCTACACAAGTACTGGTATAGTAGGTGTTCGATGATCAGACACAGCGTAAGAGTACAGCACTGATCAACGGCCACGTGCACCTGTGGGATCTTGAAAGCCACGCATACTGCCATTCCACAATTCCAACAATACGCAGATACCATAGAGTTGCTGAGCAGTCTACATGCGTGACTGCACAACCCCGGATGACAGCGTTCACCCGACACTATCCATGTGTGCCAGTCAATGCAGTCAATGAATAATCTCATCATCAATTTTAGCCAATAGAATATCATTGGTTTCATAGTTTTAGCCAATCATCTTGCGATATTCCACTGGTTCGACCGCCTTGTTGTCATCAAGCGACACACAAGAAGCGATTGCAGGACGACCGACGGTGGAGATGGCGGCCACGCTCGCGGACCAAGTGGTGCTGGTGGGCTCCAGCCAGGAGAACGAGCTGTATGTGGCGGACGCCGTGACCGGCGGACAGCTGTACTGCTTCAAGAACTGCCGTACGCCACGATTTGGCGTGCACGTGGTGCCGCGCACGGACCACATCGTCGCTGTCCAGGCCGGCAAGCTCGCCCTCCACCTGTGGCAATGGGCCAAAGACATGCCGGTTTTCAAGTGCCATATCGCTGAGAAGATGGGGCCTGTCATCGCTACAAGCTGCGGCAACTACGTCCTGGCCGGCGCGCAATCGGGCAAGATGTACATCTGGGACGTCAAGACCGGCCAGCTTGTGATGGTCTGGGACGCCCATTACAAGGCCGTGTCGGCCGTGGCGCTCACGTCGGACGACTCGCACGTGATCACAGCCGGTGAAGATGCTGTCGTGCACGTCTGGCGACTCATGGACATCCTCGACGAGCCGGACGTCACTTCCTCGTACCAGCAGGGCTTGTCCCCGGTCGTGTCTTGGACAGACCATGTGCTGCCGGTCACCAGCATCCACGCCGGCTTGGGTGGCGTCAACGCTCGCATTTACACGTCGTCGCTTGATCGCACATGCAAGATTTGGTCGCTCGCGTCCAGCCAGTGTCTCTTCAGCGTCACGTGCCCGTCGTACGTAAATGCCTGCGTCGCCGATCCGATGGAACACCGCGTGTTCTTGGGCTGTGGTAATGGCAAAATTTATGCCGTCGATCTTCATGCTGCAGCTAGCTCGGCTACTGCAGCCGCGGCACGTATTGTCAGTGCCAATGCCACCAACGGCGTGACAGCGGAGCCATGGGGCGCGGATGCCTTGCAGCCTGACGCGTTCGAAGGCCACGAAACGTCGGTGTCAATGCTGCAAGTGAGCGACTGCGGTGCGTTCCTGATCTCTGGTGATGAAAGCGGCAACGTGCGCGTTTGGGACAGCGTCAGTCGCCAGGGTCTGCGCGCCATCAAGCTGTTCAAGGGCAAGGTGACGAGTTTGGTGCTCATGAGGAAACCAGCCAACCTGTTCCACAAGCCCACGAAGCAGCAGGAAGCATCGTTGCTGCCGGTGGCACCACTCAAGAAGTACATGAACTCGTCCGACGGATCGCAAAGACAATAGAGAAACCAGCAAACATCTTCAGACGACCCAGCCACAATTTGATCTATACCAAATCAACATAAACTACCTTTTCCCTTCATGCTTCCTGGCTTGCGGCGTAGTGACTGTCATAATCAGCGAGTGCAATACTACATCTGCGCATTCGGAACTGAACCAAGCACCACAAGCAGGAAGGACGCTGGAATAGAACATTGGCAATAATACCACCGGCAGTTTAGCGCGCTGCGATGGTGCGATATGATGATGCCGAATGTTCATCTGCACGAGCGATCACCTTCCATCTGCCACAGTCACCACGACCAATGCTCCATCCATCCATCATGGGTGTCCTTTCGCGCGACGAGGTTCAACCAACCGAACACCAGTACAGCCATTTTGGCCAATCAACACCGTGGATCCCACCACCACGCGCTCTGATTTGTAGAAAACCATATTTGCGATCCAAATGCCACGTCGTGTCAGATCGAAACACCAAGCGAGACGTTCGTGATCTCTCACCCAACCAGCCACGCCGACAACGACTCACAGGATGCACATCAATAATCCCAGCCAGTCTGTGGCTGTAGGAGCACTCCTCCTCGCCGGTCTTCAACATGTTCGTTTGCTGCAATTTGCGCCATCGCACAATGCAGGCTGCCACACTGACCTGGAAGCGTTCAAACTGCACTGTGGTTTCCCGCCTTGACAGGATCGCCATGCCACCTCCTCGTGATCCATCAACTCGCCAGCCGTTCTTCCGTGGAACAGGAAGGGCGGTCGCCCCATGGTTGCATGGAACCCGCGAGGTTTTTCGGCGTAAAACCTCGCGAGCCACCTCGCCCCCACAACCGAACTGGGAGTGCGCCTCCTGGTTAGCTGCGGCGGTCGGTGGCGCGAGCTTGGCGCCGGTGGAGCCATTGTGCCCCATGCACGTCCGAGCCACCAGCGCGGCACTCATTTCCCAAGAGCCAACCAACAGCGCAAGCCCCAGGGTCGAAGGAAGAGCGAATCATGGACGGAGGAGACAACCGCAAGTGCCACAACTGCGGCAACACGGGTCACTTGCGCCGTGATTGCCCAGAAGCCCCAGCTGACGGTGCTTATGGCGGTGGTTATGGTGGTGCGGCCTGCTTTGGCTGCGGCAAGACTGGCCACATGAAGCGTGACTGCCCTATGGGTGGCGCCGGCGCCGTGCGTTCTTGCCACAACTGTGGCAACCCAGGCCACATCCGTCGTGACTGCCCTGAAGAAGCGCAGCCACCTAAGTGCCACAACTGCGGCAACGCTGGTCACCTGCGTCGGGATTGCCCAGAAGAGCTCCGTGAATCCAGAAAGTGCCACGGCTGCGGCAACTCGGGCCACTTGCGCCGTGACTGCCCAGAGGGCGATAACGCTGGCGGCGACAAGTGCTTCCACTGCGGTGAATCGGGCCACTGGGCACGCAACTGCACGTCGATCAAGGCGTAAAGTGGCGAAAGAAATGTGGGTTTGATTGGGCGACTGGAGTAAACGACACAAGCACGGCAATCAATACAAGGAGCCTGGATGGGTGAGAGAAGAGGACAAAGACATTTGCCGTGTTTGTGCCAGTTGCGCAATGGAAGACAGAAAAGAAGAGAGACAGCCGAGCCAGCGTTTGTTGTTAGTTTCTTTATGTTTTATCTTTTTGGATGACGATGACGATGAACGAGGAGGATGAGGATGCACTTGTACTAGTAGTAGGAGTTGTTGCCCCCCAAACACACTAACCAACCACAGATATACGAAAAAATCCACCCACACATTGCGCGTGCTCATCGCATCCACCGGTGAAAAGATTGCATCAATATGGAAGTGTCCACCTCCATTCTTGCTGTCATCGTAAGTCAATCCGCCATGGTTTGTTCGGCCAGGACATCGCGAGCAAACGCGAGGCGTACGGCGTTCACTCGGCAGAAAGAATCACATCCACACGGCAGGAAAGCAGATCTATTGTAAACGAGATCCTCACTGTATTCCTCGCGCACCATCCGCGCGTTTTCCTCCTTCGTCACCTCTCTCTCTCTTTCTTTGCTTCCTCCTCACTATTCTAGGCAACATCGGTGCCTACACGAGCCATCTTGGTTTGACGCGGTGTGCTCAGTGTCCGCCTTGATCAGAGGTCCGCGCGCACTATTGTGTTGCTGCTGCTTCCCGTGCCGCCAGCTTTCTGTCGCGTTCGTCCATCATACGATCCCAATCCGTCACCAGCTGCAGCTTGCTCTGTTTCCATTCAAAAACCACCACCAAGGCAAGTAAAATGTCAATCCATGCCCTCGAATAACGGCAACAATGGCACGCGAGGTCCACAAGGTCCGCGTCCATGTGGACGAGATCGAGCGCGCCTCGCGCACGCAGTAACAGATATGCATGCGCAGCTATGTACCTGGAATTCGTTGCGCGCCTGCCACTTGTTGACGGCGCCGAAGCCCACACCCATGAGGGGGAACGCGCCGGCAATGACGACGAGACCTGGGAGCACTTGGTACGGCATTTTCGCTTCGACCTCTTCACTTCGTGAGCCACTCGGGACGTGGAGGCTTGCCCCCCCCCTCGTGCAACGTTCGCGCAACACTATCATGTTGCTCGAAGGAGTGATGGTCCTCAACAGTGGTTGCTTGCACTTGACGCGCGCGTTGATCAACATGCCAATGGCGACGCCGATGCGCGCGGGAGCGGACAAGATGCAACTCGTAGATCAACAGAACCAGCCATCTGCGACTGCTGGTACGGGCATTCCCACAGATGGAGCGCCAGTAAGTCGAACGGACCGTCTGGGAGGTGATGTGGGATTCTCACAGCCTGATAGCCGGCGGATATTTGCTGAAATGGACGTGTTCGAGCAAGAGTTTGACACGGCGATGCAGCTGTGGATCTTCCAGGACAGAGAGGCCGAGCGCCTGTGCTTCCATAGAGATGAACGACCACGAAGAGCGCGGAGCACCCCAAGCTCTCAGACGCAACCGCGTCGCTTGCGGGTGGAAACAAATTGGGACGAGCAGCGTCTGAAGACAACGCGCAAGCGCAAACGGCCGTCTACCACAAAGCACGACATCTCCAGAAGGTTGCATCCACCCCCAACCAGTGGATATGGCAATGAGAACGTGCTTTACGCCAGAGAAAACCAGCATCATGCGCCAGAGCTATGCCGATCTAACGAGGACGACGACAGTCACGTCCCCGATACACCGCCGACGTCACCAGAGGCTTCATCACAACGATCAATACGACAGCGCACACCAAGTCCAGTTGTGAGTATTCACCGCCCACGAACTACTGTAGTTTCCTCGACAGACAAAAGATCATTCATCAAGGATGAGTCTCAAACTTCTAACCCTATCGACAAAGCAAGCGACATGCACGCTAATCAAACCACACACAACGTCAACAACATCACACCAGAACCAATTTTGATTACGACTCCGGTATACGTTCATAGACATAACAATGACGGCGCACCAGTGGCGGGCCGACTGAGTTTCGGCGGCAGCTCCAGCGGCGGCCATGGTGGCGGCGGTGCGTCCACGCCGAGTCTGTTTACGACAGGATCCGGCAAGAAGGTGGCGATCTCGAGCGAGAAGATGCAAGAGTATGCGCGGCTGTTTGCAGACGACGACGGTGCTGGACCAGTGCGCGGTGATGGTGGCGG
>NSDO01000065.1:0-13794 GCA_002286825.1 Lagenidium giganteum | reverse complement strand
CGGCGGCGGCAACAACAACAACAACAACGGCGGCGGCAACAACAACAACAACAACGGCGGCGGCAACAACAACAACAACAACGGCGGAAACAACCAGCAACAACAACACCAACGCCCGAATGTGTTCCTGCCAAAGGAGAGTGCCACCGGACAGCAGCACCCTGGCAAGCCATGCAAGCCAGAGCCAACGACCGCTCCGGTGACCAAAGCCCCTGTGACTCAGGCTCCAGTGACCAAGGCTCCAGTTACTCAGGCACCTGTGACGCAGGCCCCGGTCACTCAGGCGCCGGTGACCCAGACCCCGGTGACGCAGGCTCCAGTGACGCAGGCGCCAGTCACTAAGGCACCAACGCCACAACAACAACAGCAGCAGCAGCAGCAACAGCAACAACAACAGCAACAGACGAAGCCAGCGTGCTAAATCGTCTGGATAGACAGTAGTTGTCGGGAGTCAAACCTCGCTAGGTTGACCTAGTTTAGTCGAGGACGAGATGAATATGCGCGAGTAACAACGACATCCAATTTTGCGGATACTCAGCTCCAAGTACGACAGCATGGCATGCTTCATTTGGTGATGTACCCGAGTGCACACACCATCATGGTTC
This sequence comes from Lagenidium giganteum, assembly GCA_002286825.1. NCBI lineage: Eukaryota > Oomycota > Peronosporomycetes > Pythiales > Pythiaceae > Lagenidium > Lagenidium giganteum. The sequence continues at coordinate 13,189 of NSDO01000065.1, read as the reverse complement.
CGACTGATTGGTCTACAAGCAGTGCAATGACGTAGCCGCTCAACTGGGACGACTGGATAGCCGGGACATCTGCTAGTGTCTCGATCACACAGCAACAAAAGTCTACGACGACTTCAAGCACTACCTGGAACACCAGCGTCCCCATGCTCAAGCTGCTCCGTTGTTGTCCCTTGAAATAATGATCTCCTCGATCCAAGAACACCTGGAACGCTGTCGAGCACACGATAGCGGTGTACTCAGCGTACATGTCCTGTACATGACAAATACATGTGTGAGCAAGTGAGGAACGCATGAGTGAGGATTGACAGTGTCCTCACGTACCGCCAGAGTTTCGGCTGCCTGGTAATACAGCCGACGATCGCGCCATGATTGCAGGTTCATCACCACCTCCTTGCCTGGCACAGCGGCGAGCACGTGGACACCTCGTGCTGTCGATCGATAGCGGGGCCGACGGCGATGATGTCCTCGGATCTCCCATCTCATCAATATTAGCTTTCCGATTCGCAGCATCAGTTCGAACACAGCGAGAAGCAACAGCACGAGCGACTGCGACGTGAGTACCACCGATGGCGACGTCTGCTGGAACCGAAGCATGGCAATGCGCAACTGCGTATCGATCATCACTGTCCGTGGCAAGACTGCCATCAAGATGGAGCGTGGGTTAACGCCGTCGCACCGCATCACCGTGTGCTTGGCTGCCTCCTGTACGAGAATCTTGAACGCCATGCTGAAGATGGTGAACGCTAGCAAAGCCATCGGGGGCGGGTCGTGCATGACCGTGGAGGCGACGTGGACGTAGATCCCGATCAGGAGGAAGAGGACAGATAGCACTGGGTTCGTCAAGAATGTTCGCATCACGCGTCGCCAATACGGCGCGAGGTTTTTGTGTCCTCGCACGCATCCTTCGACTGTTTGGGTCTGGTATATGAATCGCTTGGCCACTTCGAGGCACGCGTGGAACACGTGGCCACACACAATCAGCAAATAGAGCTGCGTCTTCCATTGCGTGAGGTTGGCAACAGTCGATGCACCGGCAACGTACGTTGCTCCTGCCTCGATAATGCCGAGCACGACCCACGATCGCCAACTGTGTCTCATCAGTCGACGGGCACAACTAGCGATGGACTGGAATTGCGTTGGCGCCTCCACGAATCGTGAGCTTGTCAGTGCGACGCTATCCATCACAAACGCAGCGCCGGTGGCGAACGCAAACGCAAAGAAGCTTGTAACTGTGACGAATTCTTGAGTGGTTGGCAGTCGAGACAGCATCGCTGAAAGCATGGCATTCACTTGAGACAGAACGGAGCTCATGAGCACCAGGACCAACGCTGCAGCGATCGAATTGACAAGCACCTTCGCAAGCAAGCGTGCGGCTCCCGTAGTCGCATGCTTCAGGCGGCCACTCCGCGTTTCGATATCAGGGTTGCTCACAGGAAGCACATCAGTCATTGTCGGTGTGTGAACAGCCACTACTGATGAGCCAACGGCGCGGTTGGTGCGCTCCGCAAGGGCTCGTCGACGCACTGGGGCCAATGCTCCATTTTCGCGATCACCATCGCCTTCTGCCCGCTGCGCTCGAGCAGTTGGTCGGTAGATCGCCATTTTTGGACCGCTCTCGGAGGCAATTGGCTCTGAAATTGCTCTGTGGTTGCGCTAGTTGATGGCTTGTTTACAACTGCGAAATGTGAGGGTGAGCTCATTCACTAGAGGAGCGACGATGCAGAGGATCACGCTCAGGGATTCAGCAAGTACGACGGCATGGGGACAGAGATTTATGCGTGTTCAGCCCAACACGACTAATCCTGCATGATATCGATGCCGATGTCTGATAATACCAAATCACTGCCTACGTGCTAGACGGCGTCGTTCCAATAGTTCCAATAGAGGCAATTCATTTTCAATAATGGACCGATGCTATTGTGGGCTCGTGTTGCATTCTGTGTCGAGGGACTGCACCGATGCTCCCACGAAAACGCATACGCGATGTCGGCACGCGTATTGCCGTTGAACGATGGCCCTCATGCGCGCACTTCCATCGTCACGTTACGACCCAAAAGGATGCGCGTTCATGACGCTGCGATCGATGCATTCCGACTCATTGTCCGTGTGCTTCGCAACTCGATGGTTGCAGCACTGACCGTGCTCGTTGCCAGCTTGATCCTGTCCAAGACCGACGCCATTTCGACCGCACTGGCAACGCACCCACTCAGTTCGCCCGCGTCTGCGTGTGGATTGATCTTCGTCGTCTACCTCTTGGCTACTAGCGCAGGGTTTGTGATGGACGCGGTGCCGTTGACGAGTGCACGATTTTTGACGACACCGACTCAGAATTTGTCGTTGATAGCTTGCATCACCAAGCTCATTCGCCACGCTTGGTTGCCTTGGACGGTGATAGGGATAGTTGAGGTCGCCATTATCGCTGCCATCGGCGTTTTCGCCCCATCAAGCCTCACAAAGCTCAAGGTGACGCTATACTTGGCGATTGTCCTGGGCCTCGCCTTCCAAATGTGCCTTGATGTGACCAAGAAGCTTATTTATCAGACTCAAACGGTCGAAGGAAGATCACATCGTAGACAGAACAAGTCTTCGTTATGGATACGTGTGCTGAAAATTTTCGTGCGCAATCCGGTCGTGCTGTTGGTCGTGCTCCTGACAGGTGTGTACATCCACATCGCGTCCACGTTGTTGATCGGTGCGAGTGCGAAAATCCTGGCAGTGTTTTCGATTTCCAGCATTTCCTTCAAAGTGCTGCTGCAAGAAGTTGCCAAGCACGCTGTGATGCGCCGGGGCAACACCAACGCCAGGTCCATCTACATGATGATTCTTCCGCCAACAATTCTGGTGGACACCCAGTTACGCATTGCCCTACTTCAGTACCAGCCACAACAGAATTCTGGCGCGCTTTTGTCGTCGTCGTCCATCGGACTCGGTCTCTTCGCAGTGTTTGAATTGGCGGTTCGGTTGGGGAAGATCCTGTTGTTAAAGTTCGAGCTGAGGGCTCACCAGCGGCGGCAGCGAACGATGCACGACAGATTAGCCTCGATCAAATCATTTCGAGGGGACATACAGCAGTGGCAAGATCGGCGTCTGTTTGTTCAAGCTGCTGAAACACTTGCGGTTCGTACGTTTTTGTGCGGCGCTTCCCCCTAATTCCCTATTGATGCATGGTGATTGATGTGATACAGGACATGCACGCGGAGTACGTTGCCATTGCTTGCTCCGTGTCATTTCAAGTGCTTTTCCATTCCCACCCGCTTTACGCACAGCCCGTGTCCACAAGCGTCAAAGCAGGTCCTTTGGTGTTCCAAGTTGTTGTGGAGCTTGCTGTTGACTTTTGTTGCTGTGTGATCGAGCTCATGTGCACTGTTCCGCTGACTTCATCTGGACAGATGAGTGCCTACGTTATCGCGCTGCTGGCACACCAATCAGTGGTGTCGAGGGTGCTGTGTGCACTGGGCTATCGATCCAAGTGATGCGTTTTCTCTCTGTGGTTGGCGACTGATGCATGGAATGAATGGAAGCATGTTGACCCGAAGTCAGGTCTCCGTGTGATCTTTCGGGATCAGCGGTGCAGAGCGAAAGGAACGACATCTGAGCCAGCAGCATGTGGTAATTTCACCAGCGTATGTCTCGCCTCGTGATCGACACAGCCGACGACACTGCTGACGGAGAAAATTCTCCAAGGCTTACAACAGCAAACGGCGCCAGATCGTTCTGTCAGGAGCTCGCGGCGATGAAGAAGAATGTGAGATGCGAGAAATGCCAAGAATTCCACGCTCCATCTTGCTGGCGTTGGAAACCCCTAGCGTCAAGGAAGCTCCCATCGCCGAGAGAATCCGGCTCAAGGATAATCGGAAGTAAACAGAAATAGCCAAAGCGTTTTTGTGCGCGGCTATTCCTTGCTTCGGCGTATCTGAAATCGAAGGTATGCTTCGTCTTCCACACCGGCATCGGTGCTACCATGACATCCGTGAGTTCCTTGTAAATACTTCGGCTAGATTCGTTACCTATGTGGCGCACGTAATAGACCATCACCACCATGCTTCGTCTACCATCGTTGCATCGCAGCACCATGGAGGCTTGGAGGAAGAGGTATTTTTGTTTTCACTCGACGTCGCTTGTCCGCTAGACGCTTCCATGGCTGCCGACGTTGCGAACGCTGGATTGACGGATGGTGCTGGCGCAGTTGGGGACGATAATGATCGTCCATCGTTCGTAATTCGTTTGTGGCATGCTGCCACCGACGCCCTGCGGCTGCTCTTGCGCGTTCTCAGAAACTCTGTCGTGGCGTCTGGATTGGTGGCGTTTGCTAGCTTCACAATTGCTCACACAGACGTTGGTCTTCGAGCTGTGATACCATATTCCCTGGACGTTCCGTCGTTTGCCACAGCAATCAGCTTCACTTCGTTTGTCTTTGTGTCGACTGCTGCGCTCGGAATGGATGGCGTAGCGCTCATGAGTTGCCGATTTGCTAGCTCCCCGCTGCGTCGTTCTACGTTCACGAATTGTATCGGCCGATTAGTTCGACAAGCTGCTTTGCCGTGGATTGTGCTGACTGTGTTGGGGTTGGGCATCACTTATGGCTCAGGAATGTGTGCACCGACAGCCGTCACGTCGTTCAAAGTGCAATTGCACGTTTGGATCTCCTTAGGCTTCGTGTATCACGCGTGCGTGGAAGTCGCCAAACGCGTTGTTTTCCAGACTCAAACCGTGCAAGGACTTGCCAGTGGTCATGTGAACCAGAAGCCGTATTGGCGCCGTTTAGCTGTCGTTTACACCCGATATCCCCTTGTCCCATTCGTCATGACGCTGACAGGAGTTTACATTCACGTGGCGTCGTCGTTGCTGAAACATTTGTCCACCCAGCTACTGATCGTCTTCGCGGTTGTAAGTACTGGAATCAAAGTGGCGCTTCAGGAAGGGGCAAAGCATTTCGTGATGCGCAGCATGAACGTCAGCCCACGCACCGTTTACATGAGTGTGTTGCTACCGACAGTGATGATCGACACGCAATTGCGACTCGCAATGCTTCGATTCCAGCCATCAGCTGCAGGCGGATCAATGGCGTCCGGTTCCGTGATCGGGCTTGGTTTCTTTGCCTTCTTCGAGTTCGCGGTCCGGCTTGCAAAAATCTACATGCTTCATTCTGAACTTCGCACGCGAGAGCCAACAGTGCACAGCTCACGCCATAGTAACTCTAACGGTGCGATGACCTATCCAAAGTTTATTGGGCCCCGGGCAATCGTTCCTATGTCTCTAAGTGACAGGGAGCGGTTGACATGGCGTGATCGACGGCTATTCTTCCAGGCAGCTGAAGCCATTGCGGTTCGTTCACTTGGATTGATTGTTTTTTTTTCTTCCGTTACTTTGATCGATCTGACGACATGTCTGCCAATCGCTTAGGATATGCACGCAGAATACATCGCCATCGCGTGCTCCATCGCATTTCAAGCATTTTTCGATGTCCATCCGCGATATTCCGTTGCCACCCACCCTCCGAACCTGCAGCTCTGGCCATGGGTACTTCAGATTGCACTCGAAATCGTCGTGGACGTCTGTTGTTGTATGATCGAGTTGCTGTACAATGTTCCGTTGATGGAGTCAGTGCAATTGAATGGCTATGTCATGGCGTTACTGGCGCACCAGTCAGTCGTCACGATGGCCCTATGTGCTCTGGGATACATCACACGATGACAAATCGGAATCACACGTAGCGTTCGTGACGACCAACGACTCTGTGCACATGGAGAGGATGTCTAGCCACTTGCGACACAAATCTGCCGGTCGTGGAGCACGTTCCAGGCACAAACTTAAAAACACTCGGGCTGGATGGAGGTCATTTGCAAGATGCGTTCAAACAAACGGCCTTTGGTTCGATCGGTTGAGAAAATGCACGTAATGATTGCTGCATGCCGTTTAACTCGTTCATCGAGGCGATGTGCAAGTGCGGGTTGGACGGTTTAGTTGTGGACTTGTCGGTGGCAGGGTCCCTACGTAAGTGAAGACGGTGGAAAGGAAATTGTTTGACCGATCCAAGCATTTTTGAGGAACGCGCCGTCACCGCTCTCCACAGTCGGGTAGGACGAAAGCAAGTTGGTTGGCGTATAGCCATGACGACATCGCACAGGAACGCAGCCGACTCGATGAATGGCCAGAATCAAGAAGTTTCAATAACAGCATTCGTGATCTGGGTGGCATATGCTCTCTGTAATGCCCTGGCGCTGGTCTTTCAGGTGCTCAGGAGCTCGCTCATTGCCACAGGAGTAGTAACCTTTGCAAGTTTCGTTGCGTCACTGGGGGTGGGGGGGGGGGGGGGGGGGGGCGGCACTGATGTGGCAGCTGATCAGACAGCAATTGCAAGGTTTCCGACCGCAACCATTTTCACGACATTTGTGTTTGTGACGACTTCTGCGTTCATCATGGATGGTGTGGCTTTAACAAGTTGTCGATTTGCAAGCTCGCCACTGCGTCGTGCAACACTCTCGAATTGTGTTACTCGACTGCTTCGACATGGCTCGTTATTATGGACGCACTCGCGATGAGCGCTACATATGCTACAGGAATGTACTCATCAACTGCAATTACGACGTACAAGGTGCAACAACGTGTTGCAACCTTCTTCGGCTACATATTCCATGTGTGTGTAGAGGTCGCCAAGCGCTTCATCTTCCAGACTCAAACCGTGCAGGGCCTCGCACGCGATCACGTGAACGATAAGTCCTATTGGACGCGCCTTGTCGCCATGTGCTCTCGATATCCAGTCGTGCCAATTTGTCATGGTACTGCCAGGAGCCTACATCCATGTAGCGTCATCATTGTTGAGTCAAGCATCCTCCGCACACGTGTTATTCGGTTTCGCCGTTGCAAGCACTGGACTGAAAGTAGCGCTTCAACAAGTGGCCACGCATTTTGTCATGGGAAGCTTCAAGGCCAGTCCCATCCGCGTTCTGGCCATGGGTACTTCAAATGATATCCGAAGTTTTTGTGGACGTTTGCTGTTGCGTGATGAAGCTGCTACATCACATCCCCATGATGGAGGCAGCGCAGATGAGTGGCTTCGTGATCGCATCGCTGGTGTATCAGTCAGCGATCAATATCTCGCCTGGCTCATTGGGTACGTTGCTCGGTAATATCGTTTGTTTCACGTTAATTGTCATCACACTGCACAAAGTCATGACTTTAAACAAAACCAACGTTGTTTTGTGGTTCTAATACGCACGGCTGGCATGACATTGCTCGTGCATTTATGCCGAATAACACAGTTTTATGCCGACGATCATGGTATTGGCGGAAACACAGAGGACAATCAGGAGTCGATTTGCCGCAACCCAACCTCGTTGGACGGACGCGATGGCGATCTCCACAGATCTCCGCTGGCGTGCCATTGTGCTGGTCTTTAGTATGTGTAGCGAGGTACGTGGTCAATGGCAGATTTGCAAGTGATCTATTTACGGTTGTTATGTCTGCGGTGCGCAGGGAGTATGGGAGCTGTGCGCCTACGCTACAGATTCCAGGTATGTACTGTTCTCGTGTGTTTTCTTGATATGCATATGATTTGAATCTACGCTATGCTTTTTTTTACATTATTCTTGCTTGCTCTTGGTGCAGGTGCGGTGCGTATGCCTGACCATTACATTTTCCCCCGGTAGAGCTAGCGAACGCGGGGTCTTGATGGCGATCGGGCGATATCTCTAGCCGTTGGCTGTGCTCTAGTGGGAGCTCTAGCTGCCCTTTGCGATCTAGCTTCGGCTTAGCGTTCGCGCAAGTCTTTGAGCAGACTTACCCCAATGACTGACATGCTTGATATCCTTTCCGCGTTCCCATGAAGTCTCGTGTGCAGGCAAACCGTGCCACTGGACCAGATACTCTGGCTTGTGATTGAACGTTCTCTTTTGCAATAGAGCTTCAATGATGTACGTTCGTTCACCGGCTTCGTCGAAGATGACCGGACTAGACTTCGTGATCGATCTTCCTTCGAATCGATCTGGGTTGCTTCGATACACCTTCAACTTGTCGACGTTGAAGCGAGGACTGAGATGACACATGTTAGCAGAAAGTTCAAGCGTATCAACGTTGTTGCGAAGCTGCATGATCTTGTACGGCCCAATGAAGCGTGGGATCAGTTTCCTTGACCGAAGGTTCGTGTCGGCCGTTGCATGACTAATGTTAAGATCTTGCGTCGAAAGCAACGCGAGATCACCAACCTTCCAACCTTGAAGTTAACTTCGTGGCGTCGCAGATCATAGTAACGCTTTTGGCGTTCTTGCGCTTCAACCAAGTTCTTTCGAGCTTGTGTGATGACAGACTGTCTTCGCTCGACAAATCTGGATGCATACTAGACTTTAGATGCTGCTGGCGCACTTGAAGTGGTGGGAGCAATGGAAGCGGCAGGATTACGCGGCTGTCGACCCGTGTCAATGAAGAACGGGGACAACTGGGAAGATGCGGAGACCAGAGTGGCGTGGGCGTACTCAATGGTCGGCAGATGTTCATTCCATTCCAGTCGTTGCCATCATACGAGATGGAAAAACGAAGAGAATCTTCCAAAGTTCTGTTCTAGCGCTCTGTTTGCCCATCGGCTTGTGCACGATGTGCCGTCGTCATTGCTGACTTGATTTTCATCATCTCAAGCAGCGCGGTCCAGAACTTTGACGTGAATTTCGGATCTCGATCAGAAATGATCACAGCTGGAATGCCGTAATGCATGACTTGATTGAAGAACAGCTAGGCCGTATCTTCAGCCGTTGCGTTTGTGTGTGTGGGAACATACACGGGACGCTTTGACAACTTGTCGACGACGACTATGATTGCGTCGAATCCATCTGAGACCGGCAAGTTGGTAATGAAGTCAACCGAGACAACTTCCCAACATTCGGACGGAATCGGAATCATTTTGCCCATCTTGCGACCAGTCAATGACTTGTATCGCATGCACGATTCGCAACTTTGCACATACGCACGGATGTCTTCATCCATGGTATTGTTGGCCAGTAGTACCACTGATTTGCGGCGAGTTGCGTTCGTCGGATACCCGGATGTGCCATGGTTGCTGAGTCGTGGACATTATGGATAACATCCAGACGAAGCTTGGTTGCTTGACGCACACACAGTCTTCTGACGTTGTTCTCAGACTTCAAGCAGACAAGACCATCGATGACTTGATAGTCGTCGTGTCGCTTGGATCTAGTGAAGATATCCTTGAAGTGCGGATCTTTGGCATACGCCACTTGGAACGCATGTTTGGTGGACGACTCCAGCTGGATTGTGCTGATAGTCGTGACTTCCACCACATTCGTTTCGCAGATCTTCATTTGATGCTGTGGAGCACCAACCGGATGACTAAGTTCCGTGGCGGGAACATTATGAGCCAACAAGACTTGCTGATCGCGCACCGAAGCGCGGGCAAACTTCTTGAACCGCTGTTCTCGGCGGAGAACCGATGACTCAACGGCGGTACATTCAACCATCGAACAGTTTTCGCACATCTTGACGCGGGCGGCGGAGACGCTGATGACTGAATCAGACTTGGCTACATCCTCCCCGGGATGAGAAGGAGCGGCTGGCGGGCGCGAAAGTGCATCCGCGACGACGTTAAGCGCACCCGGGCGATGGTGCAACTTGAACTGAAACGTCGAAAAGAAGTCCAACCAACGAGCCAAACGGCCGGATACACGCTGATGTTGCAAGAAGAACTTACAGGCAGAGTTGTCTGTGAACACATCGAACTGGGTGCCATGACGATAGCGTGTCAGCGCGATTTTGATGGCAAACAGCTCTTTTTCGTGAACTGGCCAATTGAGCTCGCTTGCACTCAACACAAGATTGACTGGCATCTGTGGTCGATGCACCGAACCGAGAAGTCGGGCAGTCGAAGAACCGGAGCTTGTTGCAACGCGAGCTTCAGCGCGTTGAACGCACGGAGTTGATCATCACCCCATTCCCAACGGACATCTTTCTTGATCAAAGCACTAAGTGGTAGGGCCGTCTATGCAAACTTGTTGATGAACCGACGATAGTAGCCGGCAAGGCCGAGAAAGCGCTGGAGATCCTTCACATTCTGCGGTGCAGGCCACTCAGCAATTGCGCGAGTCTGCGCGAATCGACTTGCAGTCCTTTGGACGAGATGGTATGACCCAGAAAATCGACAGAGTCTTGACCAAAGTCACACCTGTCCATACGCGCGTACAACTTGTTGTCGCGCAGGATGTCGAAGACTTGGCGAAGATGGTCAACATGCTCTTCCATCGAGCGTGAAAACACACAAATGTCATCCAAGTAGACAACAACGAACTCTAATTTACTGAAGAGACTCCTCATTAAACGCGTCCAAGTGCCTGGCATTCCTGCCAAACCCATGGGAGCGACTTTCCACTGATAGATCTCGTGATTAGTGCGAAAAGCAGTGTACTGCTTGCTAGACGGTGACATGCGCATCTGATGATATCTACTGGCGAGATCGAGCAGCGAGAAAACGATGGCGCCAACCATGTGGTCGAAGAGCTCTTCAATGTGTGGCAATGGAATCTTTGCCACTTCGGACATCGAGTTGATGTATCGGAAGTCGATGACCCAACGTATGGCCATGTTCGGATCATTGGAATGAAGCCATTCCAAACGCGACGGAAACTTGCCAGTGACCGGATCCTTTTTCGGAACACCAAAGATGTTGGACACGCAAGGTGAGTCGGACACTTAAATCCAGTTCTTGCGTAGCAATTCGGCGACGAACTTATCGAGTGCATCCTGTTCGACCTTTGACAGTCGAAATGGTGCTCGATTGCTTGGCTGTGCACCAGGTTTCAACACAACTTCGTGTTCAATTGGACGTTCTGGTGGCAAGATCGGCGGCAATTTCTTCGGGAACACTTCTGCATACTCAGACAGCAACTGCTGTATCTCCGGCGGGACTGTCTTTGCTTTGGCCGCGGACTTGACGACCAGATGATAGACCTCAGCGAAGCCGCCATTGGTCAGTTTCTTCTTGAAGTCTTCAGCTTCCAAAACCGAAAGATCGGTGATCGAATCTTTACACTCCGAACCCATCAAAGCTCCAAACTCTATCAAACTGGTTTTGGTAATTGGTTTATACCTTTAATGATTGGATTTTTCCAATCGATCCGGGGATTGACATCTGTCAACCATGGATTACCCAAGATCATCTCGTGATGCTCAGCAAGTGGCCACTCAACGAAGGTGACTTTGAAACGCTTGTCTTGCTTGTCTTGCAGCGTAACGGTCTCCAAGCAACGTGAAACCTTGCGAGGAGTCGTCGTGCTGCCATCAAAGCGTTCTGCAGACATCGCAACTTCGTCGATCTTGTTTTGAGCCAAACCTGGACGAATCAGCTTGTGATCAGCACTACTGTCGATCAGAATACGAACGGGCTTGCCGTGAAGCGAACCGTTGACACGAAACAGCTTGTTGTCCGCCTGAGTGCGTGGCTTCACCACTGACACGTTGATGTTGATGGTTTCCAGCACATCGACGACATTACTGTCTTCGTTGGAGTGTCCACCATGCAACATCGCCATGTTGGTGCGGAGGGACTTGTTCTTCAGTTGACGTTTCTTTCACTCGTTGAAGCGATGACCAGGCTTGCGACAGTAGAAGCAAAAATTCTTTGCTCGGCATCCCTCTTTCGAGATCATGCGCGAGTTGGCGATCTCCATCGGCGTAGGACCTTCGTCCTGTGGCCGTGGTAGCGCTGGACTCGGAAACGATGGACGCGGAAATGATCGTTGCACCGGATGACGAGGCTGCGCACGATTGTTCTTGCTGCGACTCAACGACACCTGGTGGGTGCGTGAGTACATTAGCGCAAACGTGATTGCTTCAGGCGTCGTGCGAAATTGGTAAGGCTTCACCGGTTCACGGATCTCAGTGATCAGTCCTTTCAGTGCATCACCTTGTCGATCTCTGACATGTCCGTGACCCAACGGATGTTACACATTTGGGTTGATCACGCATGTGATCAAAGGTGTTCTTTACATTTGTGGTCGAACACCACAATTGGGTCGTTGACATTTGTTGTTGAACACACAAGATGTCAAGAATTGCATTGTTTGCAATTAAAGATGTGTCGTTTGCAAGACGGCGTCCCGAAGGACCGCCTTGATGTTATCAGCCAATCAGAGCTGAGATGCATATTAATGACCAATCGGGTCTGTATATTTTAAGGGTCGCTAGAGCAGTTAGGAAACTCCTGCGCCCGTTGGTGCTCTCCTCTAAGGGAGTAATACATCACTTCTACATTCGCAATCCTTTGCAAACTTCTTGCCCTCACTGCGGAGGGCTGGAGCAACCACTTTGCTCTAAGGCACAGAGCAACCGCCCGTGGTTACGTGGAAGTCAACGCTTCCTATTGCGCTCTTGTGCTGTGACGTGCCTTGTCACACTTGGTAGCACTAGTAGTCATTCCCACGCCTCGGTGGGATGAGCTCGCCGTCGATCGGAGGGATCGACTGGACACGATATGTCATCTCTCTGAGGACCAGCGTGGCGCAGTAATGCGCATGGCCAATGCGCTTGGCCTACCTGCCGCGATTGATTTGCTGAACGCAAATCCCGGCACCCACGGCCATTGCATTGCGGCATTCGTCGCCATGGAGCAGATGTACGCATCTGCTGCGCAACAGAGCTTCGAGGAAGCTCGAGCGAAGATGAGCGAAGACTCATCACAAGCGCAGCGGAGCTTCGAAGAGGCTCGAGAGCGGCTGCAGAGTGAAGCTACCGCCATGCAACAGAGGTTGCATCAAGAAGCAGCCGCTGCACAACAGAGCCTCAATGAGGCCAGGGATCGCCTGCATGAAGCAGGGCAGGCGGAGCTCCAGCGGGAGCGAGATCGTCTCGCGGCGGAACGGGTCCGCCTGGAGCAAGAGGCGAAGCTGCACGTGGAAGCAGCTGAGGCTAGCGTCTCGCAACGCGTTCAGGTTGCTGTGACCGCTGCGCTCGCAGCTCAGCCTGCACCACGGCAGCCGACGGACCGACGACAAGCGGTCAAGTTGGTGGTACCGAAGTACTCCGGTAAGGAGTCGGAAAACCTGGAACATTGGTTCCTGGCAGCACGCACTGCTGCCACCGCGCAGTTGATCGAGGATCAACGATTGATGGTTGCGTTTGCCATCAGCCACCTTGTTGGGCGAGCGAGAGCTTGGTGCTACTCCAAGCTCATGGTGAATGCCGATGCATT
>NSDO01000721.1:0-22586 GCA_002286825.1 Lagenidium giganteum | reverse complement strand
CGCGGGCTTGCGGAAGCCCTAGCGAGGGTATTTCACACAGATCACGTACGATTAGCACCACAGTACTCGTAGATGAGTAGGTTCAGATATCACGCAGCAACTTACCTGATGCCACCTGATGCTGGACGCGCACGCAATCACCTCTGCGATTACCGACCGCCGTGCTGCGGATCCTCGTCGTCGTGCAGGCCGCTTTTTTCCGCCTCTGAAACAATCAGGATTGCATCTCGAACCAATCATCGTGAGGGAGGGTTGTGATTGGATAAAATTAAAACGTCTCAAAATCGCAGGTTTAGACTAAAAGGCAGGTTTTAGTGAACGTTTATGAGTGTTGCATATTTTGGCCAATCATCTCTTCGAACTATTCTGATTGGTTCATTGGTGAGGAGCATTTTTGGTTTGTCTGGCAACGTGTTGGTGCAGAAGAATTGGTGCCAACGGAGGACCGATCGCGCACATTACTCTTCATCAACATCGTACTAGCCTACCCGGCTAAAGGTGCGTAAGGATAGGTGTCCTACCTGGACATGGCTGATATGTTATCGTTGGAAACGTGTTGGAGCAGACCGTCCACGGGCAAAAAGTCGTCTTGCACTGCACTCTTACGTCCCCGGACTACACCAGCCCCCCTCCAACCAGGCACGATACGATTAATATGCTACTAGGACACTGCTGATTTTCCTTTGACATGTTGCCGTCTATACGATTCGCTAGGTTTTTCTCCAAGACACCTGCACCGAAGGACGCTGCTTGCAGAGCTCAACACTACCCGCGACTCGAGGTGTGTTCATTGGCAATCAACCGTATGGTCAGCCAGATTTCTACGGTGTTGGGACTATTATATACGTTGGTGCTAATTGCAGTCGTCTTTTTGCAGGATAGATGGGAAGGCGCAACGGTCGGCGAACAAAAAGATCTTTCCAAGATGACCCAGGAAAACGGAAAACGATTCAAGCGGAGTTAAGCGACGAGGAATACGTGGTTGAAGCAGTACTGGATGAAAAGTCCGACGGCACCGTACTTGTCCAGAGGGAGGGGTACGCTACGCCTACTTGGGAGCCGGTCGACGCGATTCCACCAAATTTGGTCAAGCAATATCGAGCCCTCCACCACTCTGAGAATGCCTCTGCCAGTCCGTCAACTCCGATCCAAGATTTAGCAGAAGAAGCGGGGCATTCCAATCGAAAAAGGAAGCGTGGTCTGCATGTGCATCATGACTGCGATGATCGTCATGATAGCGACTTTGCTGAAGAGGAAGCCATTGAAGACAAAGCAAAAGTACCTCCAGTAACTGCACTACCGAACCCTCCACGGAAAGCCAGCAGATCGTTAAGCCGTGTGTCAAAATCCTCAAGCTGCGTCGTCTGCAAGGAAGCTGAGGTTGCTGGTCGGAAAGGTGCGCAATGCCTTGAACCCGTTTATCACATGTGTTCAAACGAATTAGCACAATCCCTTGGAATCGAAGATTTTGGAGAAACGTGCTACTGCAGCAAGACGTGTTTATCAAGCGAAAACGGCGAAGCAGAAGCTAGTTCCAAGATATCCAAGCATTAAAGCAGGTGCGAAAAAGTTCAGCAAGATAACTTCTTGTGATGGAATCAAGATGGATGTTGTTGGCCGTCGTGTTGCATTTTCTCCTCAAGAAGAACATTGGATGCCTCCACGTTTGTATGGTGATGTCGGATCCCTCTACCTTGTTGGCATTGTTACCCGCCCAAAGAAAAAGAAGAACGGTCAAGAGGTTCCAGACGAATTTGAAATTCGATGGCCGATTTCCCGTTACCAAACGACGTCCCACGTGCACTATATTCCATGGAGTAAGGTCAAAGAAGGCATCGCCAACTACGACACAATGCGTGGCTCAACAATGGTCAAGGAGAGCTGGGAATCGCTTTGTGAGTCCAACAAGATTGCGCTGCAGAACCAAAGTTGGGATGCTTTTGATGAAGTTGAGGACACATTTGTACGCTATGAACAGCAGCTACCAGTTCCAATTGATTTAGAAGAAGTCAAGAAGCTCCAGAGTTTGGATTTCCAGCCAGACGTACACATCAAAGCTCCTGATGACCTTTACACGCATCCAGATGGCGCCACAGAAACTCGGCTCAACACAGAACATCGGCACCTTTTCGTGCACTCTGCGTCGTCAAGCTTTTTTGCATTTTTGCCGTCGCCATTTTGGCGAAAAGTGGCCGAGAACTCGAATCGGTATGCCGACGCTGACAAGCAGCTAAGTCTGACACTGGAAAAGTTGATGAAGTTTCTTGGCATCCTGTTCTACATGTCCACGGTCGACAAGGGTGAATACGCGAACTATTGGGGAGATCAAGCCGAAAACCTGATGTACAATGCGTCATCGGCTGGATTGGAAGGTATCATGAGCTTAAGGAGATTCAAACAGATTCGCAAAAACTTAAGCTTTCGGTTTGGTGCGACACCCGAAGACTTGAAGCGCGATCCGGTCGCAAGAATTCGTCCTGATCAACATGGTCAAGCTTCGGGGAAAGAAGTACGTTGATCTCGGCCGCAATGTGGCTGTTGATAAATCCAGCATTGCCTGCCGGTCAAAGTACGGTCGTCATTTGATTTTGTTCAATGCGACGAAGCCGACTGGGAAATATCATTTCAAGATTTATGCATGTTGCTGCTCCACAACATGGTTGGCGTACAATCTGCGGTTACATTGTGCAAGCAGCATTGGGGATCGTCTAGGCGGACGGTATACCGAAGATGAAATACGCAGTCATGAAGCAACGACAAGTGCATTCAAAGATGTTCGGAGGGTTGTGTTGGAAGTAACCATGCCAATCTTTGGTTCAAAGCGAATTGTCAATACGGATAACTACTACACTTCGTGCCAACTGCTCGAGGCTCTTCGCGTCAAAGGTCTGTACGGCAGGGGAACAATTCGTGAAAACAGCAAGTTTGGTCCGAAGTCGTTTATGCTAAGCAAGACCGACAAAGTCGAGCGGGGGACATATCGACAAGGAGTGGAACTGAAGCACAGGATTGTCGGTGCATCTTGGGCAGATGGCTCTGTCGTCAACATTGTCTCCAATGCCGACGCATCGACCATATCCACAGTCACTCGACTTGTCGGACAAACACGGACGGAGTTTCAAGAGCCCACTACCGTCAAAACCTACAACCAAGCAATGCAGGGAGTAGATCGTCTTGACCCGCTTCAAGCTAGATTCTCTCTTGCAGATGGCCACACCTTCAAGAAGTGGCACAAGAAACTCGCGATGGCGTTTATCGATATTGCACGCTGCAATGCCCACATCTGCACCAAGAGGCCTGCGAGATCCGCACCGGGCCTTTGTGGTTCGCTTAAGCGCTGTGCTGCTTAATGGTGAATGGATGAACGCGATTGGCGAGAAAGGTCTTCTCTACAGCGATCCGACGAATGGAGCAGCGTCACAGCCGACACCATCCACTCCAGTGGGTCTCACGTCACCAACGCCATCGACACCTTCCTCACGTGTGGAGTGCAACGTCAAGAATTCCAAGCAAGTCTTTGGAAATAATCGCGCCAAGCGTGAATGTGTTGTATGTCGTTTCGAAGACAGGTACGCGACCGAGAAGACGGTGTTTTGTTCTAGCCACAACGTGGCGTTGTGCATGAATGTTTACGAAGCATCCAAGTTATAGGAAACGTGGCAGCTTACGAATTCAGACCTATGCGAGCCGACATGTTGGGCAAAGTACCATAACTTTTATCTGCCTCAAGGGGCATTCAACATGAAGGGTCATGTTCGCCGCTCTAGTTGGCTTTACAAGGCCCGCAGGGAAGCTGTAACGTCGCGGTCTCGGTCAGGAGTTACTGCTGCGGCCGAAGCTGGTCGGGAAAATGAAGCAAGCGCTGACATGCCAGTGACCGAGCCTGGTGACAGAATGGAAGCATCTACTGCATACGTTCTCGAGTCTGGTGAGGGGAATGAAGCGTCTGCTGCARACSCTAGACTTATAGTTGTATTGGGAGACGAGAGTACTTCAAAGSATGTACGGTCATTGGCGTTTTGAGATTGCCTAAACACTCGATACATTTTCATGTTTTTGACCACTGTTATCCTGTGCCCTTTATCCGTGCCATCTGAATCCTCGTCACATGGTTGTTGGCAGCATTGTTGCGGATGCGATTGTAGAGATAGCTACACTTCACACAATACGCTTGTTATATGCAAATGCGCGTGTATACCAAAGTATAACCGATTTTCCAACGTAAAGCAGCTTTTTCTTTACCATGTCGTACAGACTCATTTGTCGTTTACGACGATAAATGTGCATTGGAATCTTCTTATTGGTCCATGTTGGTTCAACGCGCAGTTCCGACAACGTTTGCCATGAGAGACAGAAACTCTCGCGGCACGTCGGTCCACATCGAGAACAGAATGGACTGGTAAATATAACTGTTGCTAGCTTCGATAAGGCCGTAATCATTTTGGAGAGCCAAATTGTCTTCGGGATCGAACAGCAAGTTGCTGCTGTACAAAACGGTGCAATCATGGATAAGCTTGAAGTGTTTCAAGTCCAGATTTCGAATGGTGTCTGACACGATCGTCACTTGTCCCAATTGAGGATACTTCTTTGCCATGTCTGAGACTTGCCGTCTTGACAGGTGAGCCAGGTCACTCCGAATTTCGACACCGTAGCATCGTACTCTTGTCTCGAGCGCAATTTGGACGGCAACATTTCCGGTGCCAGAGCCAATGTCGACAAAGATGCTTGTCGGCGAGAAATCGACAGCGTCTACAAGCTGGGAGATTCCAACTGGTGCGATTTCGCTGCAGTTGAGGTTGACCTTGCCCGATGGTTGGTTAACTTCCGATCGCCTGATCCCACCAAGAACTTCTTTAATGGCTTGATACAAGCATGCTCTGTAATCAATGCACGAATCTTCAAAGAAGGCACTCTTCTCAGGGCTGCATTGCTTGCTAGAAGGTGCGGGAAGCGTTCTTCGAGTTTCTTGCTTGATCTGGCGTCTGAAAGGTACCGCGTTACCTCACTCCAGACAACAACGCCAGCTTCATCTTCACACATGATCGCAACCGCGAGCAGGGCGTTGTCTTCCTCTTCACACATGGTAGCAACCGCGAGCAGAGCTTTGTCTTTTCGGGCGTCATCTTCCTCGTCACACATTGCCGCAACAGCGAGCAGAGCGTTGTCTTCTTCGCTTATCGCGGCCATTCTTCCGCACACAGAGCGTTGTCTTTCAGGGTTGTCTTCTGCCAGCAGTACACTTGCGGTCGACACCAAGGGAACATATTACAAGAGTTAGACGCGGAACTTTGAGCCTCGGAAATTTGTAGCACACCCATCCTAACGTACCTGCTACCAGCCGGGCCTGGGGAGATCTCGAGGGGGCGCAATGGGCGCTCCGTTGGCACCAATTCGTCTGTTCCGACACGCTTCTTCGCCAACCCCACCATGCGATCAACGGAAGTCGCTGTCCGGTTTTGTCCAACAGGTGGGATTTGTGCATGCCGTGGAACCAAAGTTTCAAATGATGACGCTGTATTTTACGTGTTGTATCCATTGGGAACAGAAATTTACCGAGTATTTTTCAACAAAACCTGACATGTGCGGTCAAAACTGATTGATTGCAGACTCACGACGGCAACCATTGGCTAAATATCCTCAGCATGGTTAGGGTTGATTTTAAAGCTTGGAAGATGGATGGGTGGTTGTGGTTATCAAAACACGGTTGAAGAAGCTCTTAAACACTGCAAAAACGCGTGATCTGATTCCAGCATCTACCGTCAAATGCAAAACCCCGCAAATTGCAGGGTTTTAGGGCCAAGTGACCGCGAAAGGGTTAAGAAATTCTGTCGAATACAGAACATCCGTCGATACGCCTCCTTCAACAGAGTCGATGCTGTGATACATGCGCGCGTCGCCA
The DNA here is from genome assembly GCA_002286825.1 of Lagenidium giganteum. NCBI lineage: Eukaryota > Oomycota > Peronosporomycetes > Pythiales > Pythiaceae > Lagenidium > Lagenidium giganteum. The sequence goes on along the minus strand of NSDO01000721.1, from coordinate 16,687 downwards.
TCTAATCTTTGCAAGACCAAATCGTTCACGGCGTCTACAACACTTTTTTTGCCCACAAAATTGCTCTTGAGACCAAATACTCAAGGTCGCCTTGAGGATGTTGCAAATCTGCTAACACTTCGTCGATTAGTCGTTGATTGTAGAGCCACTACGTTGATGCTCTAGAGGTCGTATTTGGTATACCCCACACGTCCGTTCCCAATTCTCGTCTGAAAAGTGTTGAACGCCGAGAGATCCAAATCATCAGCATGCCGAGAGATCCAAACCATCAGCATTGCCGACTCGAATTCGCTTGTTGATCGATAGCTTCAAAACTTGAACGGTTTGCCAGATGTATGACCGTTTGATACATGCGTCGACAATGTCGGCTCGACCTGCGCGTAGGCCAACGGGAAGCGTTTGTCGAAAGTCACCACCAAAAATGACCGTCTTCCCTCCAAATGGCATCGTGTAGTTGTATACGTCTTGCAATGGTCCTATTGACGGCTTCTAAGACGAATTTGTGGTTCATGGATGTTTCATTCCACACAATAATGCTTGCACGGTATATGAGTTTTGCGAGTGGAGATTCGACAGGAATGTTGCACGTGCTTGATTCATGCACTTCCATTGGCTCTTTGAAATGTGCGGTTTTACCGCCACGTATTAGTGTTGCGGCAAGTCCCAAAGGAGCAACAGCCAACACGATTCTGTTCATCGAGCGATACGTAGTGATAATGGTACGATAGAGAACGTTTTCCCGGTCTCACCTGACCCATTCACGAAAAACATTCTGGCACCGATACCATTCTCAGCGCTAGAACAAGTTCATCCCTCACAACGGCACACTCAGCATCCGAATTTGCTTCGTGAGTCGGAGTGGGTAAACCAAACTTTGTATTGTATCCCCAATCGACATTAGATAATGTTGAAGCGTGCCCGCTGCTCCGCGCTTGCCACAACGCAAGCTGCACCGCCGCCCTCAAAGCCCACGCCCGCCTTCCCCACGCCCCAGACGTCTTGCGCGGCGCTCCAACCCGCCACATCCGGCGCCACTGCCGCGTCGCCACATGGCCCGTCGACGCATCGGTTTTGCTAATGCAGCTGCCGAACAGCGTATGCGCACGCCGGACGATGCTCAGGATAAATTTTGAGCTTCTCCAGGCATTTGCCTCAATACCCTCGTTGCAACGGAAGCAGTACTCGACGCGATGGACCAAGCCGCCGAAGTCGCCGAAGCTGCTGCCAACCGCACAGGTGCAGTCATCCATCAAGTAATCGATATCCTCCAAGTCGACGCCACGCTGCTGCCAGAGATAGAGGAGGACATCACTGAGTTTGGCGAAAGCCAGGACTTACTCCGTGCGATGGTTGATTGTTTGGACGCCTACGAAGTGATAAGTGCTTGATCACCACGTGGAGAATGTTGTTACTTATCATAGAGTACGCGAGGCGAGGCGATAAGGATGTCGAAGCAATCATCGGGTCAACGTAATACACGCGGATTCCTTCACCTTGCGCCCACACAATAGTATTTCGTATTCTCTCATATTTACATCTACCAAAACACCTATCGTGACAACTCCGTACGCGCACGCGCGCACTGCAACAGCCAAATCAAATGCACCACGGCCGCTCACGACATTGCTGCATACACACTATCATCGGTATTGAGGCTGATGTGCAGTAAAATTGGTGTGGTGGCACTCTGTCAGGACCGCCACGCACGAGCACGCGCGCTTGGAGCACTGCAACAGCCACATTGCATTCCTCCAGACGCAACACAATCCGTTGTTGCATTGCTGCTGATGAGGGGTATGTTGTGTGAGTGATGGCCTGTCAAAGGGTCGGTCACTCAAGCCGATGTCACTAATTGTAGGTGTCACGCCTGACATGTTCTTATCCAAACTTAGTACCGTATCCGATATGTCAAGTCCGACATTGAAGTTTGGGGAGCTAGTAAACCTTCAAAATCTAATGTACACCTTGCGCAACAAATATCAGATGGTACGGTTATTTAGTATTTTTATCACCATTGCCTGCCATATGTTTTGGCAGATGCTTTCATGCAAATTGCGGCAGATCAGGAAATGGACATCACCATTGGATTCAGGAGGGGGTTTACCCTGAGAACCCTCCTACCGACGCACACATATCCAGCGAAGTCCTACACTGCATCACTGTCAACGCTGCTGTCATCGCCCATAAGATAGCGATCGACGACATCATCACAGTCATCGACCTCACCAACACGGTCGTCGAGCAGTTTGAGCGCTTGGAGCTTTGTCGACACTTCGTCACAGAGTTCAACATCCTCTGGGTCCAGCTCAACAGGTCTTGTGATGCACGAAAACCCGTTGGCAATGGTGGATGAGAACAACGCGTCCCAAGCGTTGGCAATCCAGCCAACCACCTTCTCCCTGTTCGGGRCAATCAACTGGAACGCCTCGCTTCCCGCAGCATCCAACTGATCTGTCAGATCTCTCACCCACGCTTGTCGGATATGCTGCTTCAGCGGCTTGTTCCACCCGACATCTGCCGGTTGGCACACGCTCGTGTAACCTGAAGGGACCTTCAGAAACACTTCCTCCGTCCAGTGGCCAGAAAAGTCGYCCCAGAGAAGCAAGATGGGCTTGGCCATGTCGCTCCTGTTGTCAAAATGGTATTGGAGAAATGCGATGGAGAGACCAGCGTTCCATCAACCTGTGGCGTTGCCGTAGATCTGAACCTTGAACACGTTGCAAAGCCTCAATTTCCTTCCACAGTCGCACCCCGAAGCCATGGCGCTTGTCATCGTTGAGCTTGGCAGTCGCTGCATTCTTGGATCGCGATGTTTTGAGCATCAAAAGCGGCGTGCACTTCGCGCCGTGTGAGTTACCCATGACCATACACGTAAGACGCTCCTTGTCACGCTCACTGCTCCGAACCCACACTGTTTTGGTTCCCTTCTTGTCAATTGTTGACTTTGGCAAGTACTCATAAAACACTGGCGTTTGAACGGCGTTGAATGCCACATCGACGTCGAGCTCATGCATCTTCGCTGCAAGTTCCTCACGGAACTGAGACGCCACTGCCGCCGCATCTGACGGTGCAATCTGGCCTTGTCGTGTCTTGCTGCGGAATGCCAACTTATTGCGGCGTAGGAACCCTTGCTGCCACGTATGAGTTGCCTTGAAGAAGCCCTTCGGGATGCCAGGGTATGAGTTGACTTGAAGAAGCCCTTCGGGATGCCAGCGTCTTCTGCAACACGGATCGCCCGCACACGCAACATGGTCGACGACACAGGCGCGCCATCCTTTCTGTAATCGTTGATCCAGCGCAACAGACTTTCTTGTAAGGCGGGGCTCAGAGACGTCCCAGTGGCTGGCGGACGGGATCGACGGCGCGCTTCCTCCGCTGCTGGATGAGCACTGCGCAACAATGTGGGCTTTATTCTTCGCTCAATGGTACACGGCTTTGCGCTTCGTGTCCAACAAGGCACCAGTATGGTCAGAAAAAAAGAAATGCGCCAGCGTGTCCTTGATACCATGGCGCTTAAAGTGCTCGACCACGCCCAAACGATGCTGGTAAGTTGGCGTCGTGTACTTGTTCTTGCGCGGTTTTCGGCCGCCATCTGGGGTTGCCGCCCTCGTCCCATTGTGCGCTGGTCCCAGATTGATATTCACCGTGTTTTCATACTATAAAGGTTCTCTATCACCGCGTTTTGTTCATGTCGGCATTGACATATCATTTTGGGTACGGGCAATTCCAGCATGTGATTGGGCAATTTTCGCTGTCGGAGTTGACATGACGTCGGAGTTGACATATCGGATACGGTATTATAGATAGATGAATTGATGATTGCATATTTGGATGGTATGAAATTGGCATTGGATTCGCAACGGATGTTCCTACGTCAACGAACTTTATCATGGAGCTGGTTTCTGCTACCACACGGGCCATGGTGTCAAATGCTCAAACGTTCGTGTCATCGGTCAGCGTCATGGATCGCTTACCGATTGACGGTGGCAACGATGCTGGCATCTCTGAACCTGCAAGTTTCCTACAGGGATGAGATCAACCTTCCAAGGTGGACACATGAGAAAGATTATGCACGTGAGGTGAATAGAGTCTCAAGCAAATCGCTGGCGCCTTCCATGCTGTCGACAAATGCGCATTGCTCTCATGTGCATCACGTTGAGCCACATAACCTTCGCACATGGCGCCATCGATCCCATCCGCGTAGTTCTCACTTCCTCATGACAACTCTTGACACAACCTCGCGAGCTATATCGCTGTCCATGAGCGCCAAATGGATGCGACAGTCCTGATGGTGTATATGGGCTTTACGGTGTGCTCTAGGCGCACAATTACGCCCCTTTCCTCATATCTCAGTCACCTCCGGAGGTGCGCGCGTCGCGGTCGCATTCCTTCTGGGCCATTGAGCTGTGTCACGCGTAATAACTTGCCATCTGCTTCGTCTTGCCCAGGTTCATGTTGTGCAGTTCGAGAAAGACGAATTCGTCCACAATCTGGTTTCGCTCAACGCGTAGAGCTAACATTACCCCGACCGTCGAACTGACTATGCGGCTGAGTGGGTCTGGCAGAAAGCGACACAGCATCGCGTACTTGACGTTGCAGGTTCGCAGTGCGTAGTCATCACACACGCGGACGAAGTTCTTGTTCAGTAACACACCAGCGTCCACCAGAATCTGGCCATCAGGCAGCACGTGTAAGCACCCACCGTCAGCAGAGGTCGCGAGCATCCGCATTGTAGTGGTCGAGAACAAGCGCAGAAAACTGTTGCGAATCGGTGCGTCGGGAGTCCTCCGCTCCATGAAGGGTAGAATCGACGCCTCGCTGGAAAATGGTCGGACCTTGCCGCTGATATGGCGAGTCGTTCGTTTGGTTGCTGTCTCCTCAGGGCCTCGTGCTTGTGGTGATTCTTTAATACGCTTAAAGAAGCGGATGACGAGAATGCCACCGATAATGACACACAGTGCACAGATTGGTGAGAGGTAGTAGTTGGTCATCGTCGCACTGTAGTACGAGCAGGCCGTGGACGTGGGCTGGGCGCAAGATTGAGCCACCTTCTTCGACTGGTATGGGAACACGTACGCTTCCAGCACGAAGATGAGGATGAAATTGACGATACCGACGACCGTCAACATGTACGATGGAACCACCAACTGCGGATTGAACGCCACCTGCACGATCGTACCGCTCACTAAGCCGACAATAGATGCAATCATCAGCGGACCACTCAGACGATACGGCTCGACGTTGAACCGCGTCACTTTATTGACACTAAGGAAGGTGGTGAGCACTTGGACTTTGTAGTTATTGTTGAGAGCGAAACCCAGGACGAGGATGCCGTAGAAACGCTTGCTCATGAAGACCGGTACGACACACACGTGGCTTTGAGGCAGATACAATAGTTGAACCAACGCAGAATACATCGTCAACGTCCAAAGCACCAGCGAGTTTTGTAGAAAGAGGCCGTCGGGCGTCCACGTAATGGCCATTTTGCCTTGACCTTGCCATCGCATTCCCGTGTACGTGTCGAAGTCGAACGTGCCCTTGCATTGGTACGCCGGACACACGTCCCACGGTGCCTTTGACATCAACACACCGATGTTATACTCGTCGGTGCCTGGAACGGTCGACAACAGACCTTTGCCTCGGGCACTGCCTGTGAGCAGTGCTACATTGCCTGCGTTGTAGTATAGCTCGCCTCGCGGTGTTTTGCCGAGATACGTCGAGCCGCCGTTCTCGATCTTGACGACGTACGTCACCACGTCTCGTTCCACTTCGTTCTCGCAAATCCACTCGGGATCGTAGCGGCGCCTGGAGCACATGGCCACGCTGTTGTTTTCACTGCTGGACTAGGTCGACAAGCCATAGCTGGCCGGAAGAACCGAGCACACCACTGCGTCGTCGTGACCTGGGAGCCAGTATTGCACGACAGGGARGTTCCAGCCGGACAGTTGGCTCACAYAMKGCATCTGGACGCGATCTACCGCCGTTGCGATTTCCGGGACATCGAAGTCCGAGATCGACGCGAAGGAATGTACAAGCAACGCAAAGATGGTCTCGGTGTTGGGACGCACGCCCTCGGCGCAGGTCCAGTTCTTGAACGAGCACTTATCGTATTGGAGGTCTGCGAGTGACTGTGTGCCGTGGCTTGACTTGATTTTCGCGTTGGTGACGGCTGCTACAGACGCGTTGCCTTGCATGAACGTCATGGTCGGGCAGTCCCGGATGTCGTGTGTCCAGGCTTTCTCGACAATGACGAGGTCGATATCAGGTTTGGTGAGCGAGTTGAGGGCGTACGTGCTGACGGCCACAAAGGTGGCCAGAAGCGCAAACACGATGGAAGAGATCAAACCGCTGCAGGAATGCGCCTTCGATCGAACGACCGAGGAGTTGGTTGGGGAGGGGCTCTGTGTTGCATTCGGACGAGGGCGAATGTCGTGCGCATTTAAACCAACCTTGATCGCTTTCATTGTTGATGACGATCATGCGCGCGCACGATTTCGTTGTGGTGCCTATGAGTTGGTTGAGCCCAATGCTGTCCCGACGCCAGGAATAGTCAAAGAACTAAAATTCAACGCCGCAGAGCAGTTCAACCACACAGCACTCCACACAGATTATACGACGTAGGAGATGTTGGAAACGATGGAGCAGATGTGAGAGGAAGGAAGGGGAAAGCCAACTGATGTATTCAAACCAGCATGCATCCGAGAGGGACAACAGGTTTACCAACCGCCCGCTGGTTTACTCGCGATCCGTTACGCACCACAGGTGCGGCACCAGCAACATGTGCATACCACGACACGCCGTCCTCGAGGTAGCAGAGCTAGCTAGCCACGGCTCATGCCCATCCTACCCGTCAGCTTCTCCAACCGATCCTTGTCGAGAGGCTTCGTAAACGCGTCCGCTGGGTTCACGAGTCCATCGACCTTGATCAACCTGACCACACCACCAAGAGCGGATTGATCTCTTCCATCGTGTTTGCGCTTCTGGGCACCTTCGTGGCCGTCAGCACGTACGCCCTCAACTCGCTCACCAAACCTGATATCGACCTCGTCATTGTCGAGAAAGCCTGGACACACGACATCCGGGACTGCCCGACCATGACGTTCATGCAAGGCAACGCGTCTGTAGCAGCCGTCACCAACGCGAAAATCAAGTCAAGCCACGGCACACAGTCACTCGCAGACCTCCAATACGATAAGTGCTCGTTCAAGAACTGGACCTGCGCCGAGGGCGTGCGTCCCAACACCGAGACCATCTTTGCGTTGCTTGTACATTCCTTCGCGTCGATCTCGGACTTCGATGTCCCGGAAATCGCAACGGCGGTAGATCGCGTCCAGATGCCGTATGTGAGCCAACTGTCCGGCTGGAACTTCCCTGTCGTGCAACACTGGCTACCGGGCCACGACGACGCAGTGGTGTGTGCGGCTGCTAATGTCGAAGACTGCTTACTCATCGCATTTCCTGACACAGTTTTAGCGACCTTCACCAAATTGAATAAAAAGTTCATCATTCGAAAAGTACGCACCATTGCTGTTTCGTTCCGGAGTCTTCAAGCCAGAACTTGATTTTGTTGTCCTTCATCCGTACCGATATGATGTTGACGGTTGCGATGGGAAGCGCACGACCTGCTCTTTTGCGTCGTTTGCTCTTGCGGAGCTCATTCATGTTGAGACTTCGTCAAATTTCCACGGCGGTGTGTTTGTGATGGTGCTGAGAAGTGCTGAAGATACTATGAATCAGCAGATACAGTATGACATATGACAGTTGGGGCTTGTTCGCTCTGCGTGCAGTCACGGGTGAATCAAAACACAGCAGTTCAAGTGAGCACACGTTGATCCCGCGCATCGCAAACATTAGTTGCCCTTGTCCCTGTCCCCGCACTCGCGCGACTGCAAGTTCCAAAGCGCGTGGCATGTGCAGCCAGCGAGTGCTGTGTCAACAACAGCAACAGCAGCAGCGAGATAGCAAGCAGCCCCGGAAGAGCACGGACGGACGTCATGTTGGTGGGGGATTGTGCCAGCATGGTCATGCGGCTCACTGCTTGTTCGTGTGGAGTAGGCGTCGTGAGGATGCGTTTCATCATCTGAAACCGATCCGAACGAAATCACCATTGCAGCATCCAAACGCGCTGGTGCTACTGTATCTGCTGGTTTGAGGATTAAGTGTTCTGCTGTTAGTGCTGTTAGAACAACTGTGGACGACCGTGTCGGCAGGCGCGCTTATGTAAGGAATGGAAAGACGAGAAGTGTTAGATTGAGTCCAAGGCGCGTTAAGCGCTAGGTTACCCTCATTTCCTATCCTATCCGTAACCTGATTTATGCCTAGCTATCTCATTGGTAGATAGCTGCTGCCTTTCCTATAGGGTACGTAGCGATATTGTAACACCACACCACTGCTCTTCTCATCACGCCCCCGACGTGTGTATTGTGGAGCTGCAAACCCTTGGCCTAGCACCTGCATAGGCAGGCACGAAGTGTCATGCTCGTGAACGTTATTGGGTTGGAAAGTATGGGAATGTGTATCGGAGCTCGATCGCCTCTGTCTGCAACAGGCAGGACCAGCGCTCCATTGCGAAGCACTCGCACATTGCCACTAGGGCGAGATTGCAGTGTTGTCCGTCAGCATATCAGTCGTCTTGATTCCTGGAGCGAATAGCACTTCATGATGAGAAAAGCAGGATCACGCAGATGATGATACACAGACTATAATGCCATTGAACGTTTTGCTCATGAAGACCGGCACGACATACACGTGGCTTCGTGGATGGTACAGTAGCTGGGCGAACGCAGAACACATATGTTATGGCTACTTTGCCTTGACCGTGCCATCGCATTCCCGTGTACGTGTCGAAGTCGAACGTGCCCTTGCATTGGTACGCCGGACACACGTCCCACGGTGCCTTTGACAACAACACACCGTTGTTATACTCGTCGGTGCCTGGAACGGTCGACAACAGACATTTGCCTCGGGCACTGCCCACGAAGTTCTCCGCGAGGCAAGCTATACTACAACGCAGGCAATGTAGCACTGCTCACACAAGCTATACTACAACGCAGGCAATGTAGCACTGCTCACACAGTGCTACATTGCCTGCGTTGTAGTATAGCTTGCCTCGCGGAGAACTTCGTGTGCTACAGTATCAGACCTGCCATGATCGAGATCTGCGTGCAGCTACGTAGTACATCTTGTTTATTGTGTTGTGATAGTTAGATGGCATCTTGCCCTTGCCTTGCCACACGTGCGCCGATACAATCGCGCCTAGCGTATGGATGACTGGCTGCTGGTTCCTGGAGCCGCATGGGTCGTCTTATCAAGTGCTTCTTGGGCTACGCCGTTCAGTTGTGCATCGTGGCAAGGAACTCGTTGCACTCCTTCAGCTCCTGCGCGCGACGTGCCTTCGACCAGCCGTGCAATTCGGCCATCATGTCCACCACACGTGGCACGAGCTGGCTGGCAACCGCGCTGTCAATGAACGCCAAACGCATGCGGCGGCCGACCACGTCCGTGGCCTTCTCGGCGTACTCCTGACGCACAGCGAACACCACTTCGGCCTCCAAGTATGGATACTTTGGATGCAGACGACGTGGGTGGTCACTAGCCTTGCGGTCGAGGAAGCCGGCCTTCTCGATCTCGGCCACCTGCAGCGCACGCGTGCCGTAGTTGCGCATCAAGTGCTCAGCAATGTCCTTGTCCAAGTGGTAGTTCTCACGCAGCGTGACGGTGATCTTGTCGAACTTCTTGTTGCACACTTCGCCAATACGATCGGCGCCGATAATCTGCACTTCACGGGTCTTGCATGGCGACGCCTTGCGCTGCAGCTCTGGCACGACTTCCACGAGCTTGTCGATGGCGTCCTGAGCCATGCGACGGTACGTGGTCCACTTGCCACCGGCGATGGTCACCATGTTCGAGTCCGACACTTCGACAATGTGTTCGCGCGAGATCTTGGACGTCGAACCGTCCGCGTGGCGAGGATCGCGCACCAGAGGACGGATGCCCGACCACGCCGACTTGACGTCCTTGCGCGTCACGTCGGTGGCCAGGTAGCGGTTGGCTTCGTCAATGATGAAGTCGACTTCTTCCTTCGTTGGCTTCGGCAGCATCGTGATCTCCGACTCCGAGTCGGTCGTGCCGGCCAGCGTGCCGTTCTCCCATGGCAGGAAGAAGAGCACACGGCCATCCGACGTCTTGGGCACGATCAGACCCATGCGCGATGGGCTAAAGTGGTCTGGCAGCACGGCGTGCACGCCGGCGGCTGGCACGCAGATCTTCTCCTTCTTAGGGTCGTCCATCTGGCGGATGCCGTCCGTGAACGGACCCGTGGCGTTCACCACGGCATGTGCCTTGATGTCCCATTCTTCGCCCGTCAACGTGTCGCGCACGTGCGCGCCGCGGATCTTGCCTTCGTCGTCCTTGATGAGGCTCACCACGTGCACGTAGTTAGTCACGGCGGCACCGTTCTGCGTGGCCGTGAGCGCGATCGACAGGTTCATGCGCGTGTCGTTCATCTGGCCATCGTAGTACACCACGGCGCCCTTGAGTCCTTCCTTGCGCAGCATCGGGAACTGGAACGAGGCCTCGTCTGCGTTGATGTAGTAGCTCGATGGCACGTAGCGCTTGGCGCCGGCCACAAGGTCATAGACCTTGGCGCCAGCCCACATGTACGGCACTTCCCACCACGTGTAGATCGGGATCATGATCGGCAGCGGGCGGTTCATGTACGGCGCCGCGCCGAGGAAGAACGCGCGCTCCTCCAGCGCCTCGAACACGAGCTTGAGCGCGGCGTAGTCCAAGCGCGTGAACGCGGCCTCGAGGTAGCGGATGCCACCGTGGATGAGCTTGGTCGAGCGGCTCGACGTGCCGGCCGCGAAGTCGTACGCCTCGACGACGGCCGTGTTGAGGCCACGCGTGGCCGCGTCCAGCGCGCAGCCCGCGCCAGTGGCGCCGCCGCCGATGATGAGCACGTCGAACTGCTCCTTCTTCAGGCGCTCGAGCTGCGCTTCACGCGACGGCAGCTCGTACGGCGTGATGACAGAGCCGTCTTCGCAGCGGATCGGCGCCACGAAGCTGCGCTTCTCCTTGGCGGAGACGACCGCGGCGCCCGAGAGGCCGCCAAAGCCCGCGACGCCGGCGCCGACGCCCAAGGCCACGCGCTTGGACGCTCTGCGGAACGCGAAGGACGCCATCGTGGTGGTGGTGATGATGATCAATCGAGTGAGCGCTGCTGCTGCTGCTTCTCGAGGCTTGGTCGATTCTGAGCCTGCGTTTGGGTGAGCGGCGGTCGCTGCTTGGCGCGGGTGGCGATCCCACGTGCCAAAACAGGGTGTGACGTTGAAGAAGCTGATTGGTGGAAAAGACGTGCGGCGGAGGGCGACGTGAATGCTGGCGTCGGAAAAAAACACGCGCACACACGTCAACGGTGACGGTGAGGCTGCGACTGATTGACTGATGGAACGATCCATCAGGAGGGGGGGAGGAGGGAAATGCACCCGGAGTGCACGGAATGGGTGAATCCGGAAAGCGTTGAAGGGTTCTGGCTGATGAGCTGTACTGGTATGGATGGATTGATGGAAAGATGGAGGTGTGAATTTGTCCTGGTTGGCAGGTGTGAAGGTTGTGCGAATGCAATACCGTACAGCATCGACAATACTGCACGAATGCATGGCAGAACATGAATCTTCGAAGGGAGGCCTGTCCTTTTCCACTCCCTGTGAATCCTGAAGTCTGAACAAGTGTTTGCACAAATCACCCAGAATCACAACCACCCAAACGTTATGTTTGGGTGTTTGGGTGGTAAACTTGCGCACACACTCTCTGTCCCAACAAGATTTGTCAGCTGGTGTGGAAGAAGCCGTTCGTTAAAACCACGTCGTCGATTGCACCCATCTCCCAAATCCCCCAACTTCGTTAATATCGGCTGTTTGCGCTTGAAGCCCCTGATCACACATCATGCCATCCATGACAAAATGCATGATCAATCGATCGCCAAGCGCCTCTCTCTTCGGTCGGAGACATTATAAAACACCGGTGTGCACGTCTCAAAAGGCGGTATCCACCGTCAGTGCATGTCGTCCATACAGCCATGAGAGCAGCCCTCAGGCAGACATGGTTGCGCTGAAAGGGGGTCGTGTGCGACGGTTTAAACCCTCCGATTCCACCCCGTTCTGTTCTTCCGGCCGGCAGCTGGCGCTGCGCCTTCAACGTCGCTGGCGCTGGCGCTGGCGCTCACGGTCGGCCCACGGCCACGCTCACAAACAAGCCCCAGAATGGCGACACCATACGCGGCAGACAGCCCCACCAGGACGCGCCATGGAGGCCTCGATGCACGGCGCGCCGCGCAGGAAGAGCACGACGACTTGCTGCGCCAGAGCGTCTGCTACTGGCGCATGACCCAGCCGCAGGTGGACGACATCAACGAGGTGAGCAGACAACGCTTTGGCGGAAGATTCCCTCCGGCCGTGATGGCGTTGTGCTGTGCTGTGCTGTGCTGTAATGGCTGACGATGGCGTGGCTGCTTATGTGGGTCTGGATGGGTTCTCAGGACGATGAGTGCATGAGCAGCAGCGACACGGAGAGCGAGAACGAGTACGAGGTGTTGTGTCCGAGCGACCGGAAGACGAAGAAGATCCTGGCGCACAGCGAGTACTACGACAAGTTCATGCCGCACGCGACGCCCGTGGCCGAGTCGCTGCTGGCGATCTGCGGCAGCTTCCCGGTGCGCATGGCGCCCGTCGTGCTCAGCGCGCTCGTGCGGCGGTTCACGGAAGTGCGCTTCAACTGGGAGACCAAGACGCTGCAGTCGTTCCTCGAAGTCGCGTGCTGGGTTAGCGTCACGTACGTGGCGTACACGATCTACCACGACGTGCTCTGGGCATTCCAGCTCGGCACGTTTGTTGGCGCGCTCATGTCGATCTGCGACGAAGTGATGCTCCACTTTGCCCGTGGCCTGGCCCGCGTGATCCGCAACCAGCCCGGCGGAGGCGACGCACTGCAACGTCTTGGGTTTGACGTGCCCAAGGATGGCAAAGCGCCGACCGATGGTCAGGAAGTGCTGCCGATCAAGAACTGCGTCTTCGGCTACCTTGGTATCGTGACCATCCGCGCCATTTGGGCGCACTTTCACGACGTCAAGCACTTCGCGCTGGTCACGGCGGCCGTGGGCGTGGCGTTCGTCGTCACGGGCGAGTTCTTCTGCCTGTGGCTGCCTACGCGTCGCATTGGCCTGACACTGCAGTCGCGCTGGACACAGGTGGCGCACAACTGGCGAGTGCACTTCGTGCGTTCCCTCATTGAGCTGCTCTGCTGGACGCTGACGACGGCGTATCTCTACTGGACGACGCAGTGCTTCCTTCACGCGCTGCAAGTGGGCACCTTGGTGGCCGTCGCAGTGTGCTTGAGCTCTGGGCTCAAAGAGCTACCGAACCGATTCACAAACGACGAGCTCGCGTCCAGCGACTACATGTACTGGCAGGAACACGCCGCAGGCGACATCTTCCTGACCATCTCGGAAACTTTGGTCAAGATCCAGACTACCGCTTTGCGCCTTGGCCACGCTTTGGAGCATGAAGCCATGGCCATGTACGAGAACTGGGGCGAATAAATTGAAAATGGAGTGATAAATCGCCGATGCCCGTAGCTGCTGAACACAACTCGATTCACAAACTAGGACAAAAATTGCATCCCGAGCTTAATAAAGCTGCCGTTCTGTGCTGCGATGTGCGATCGATGGTAGAGCCGGCTCAGCGTCGGGTTGGTGCGTATTTAGCGCAATGATGGCACCTACGTTGATGCCACCGAGAGCCAACAGCACAGTCGATTTGCTATCGACGACGAAGCAATCATGAAGGAAGGCGCGCACGCGAGGGTGGCGGCGCACCTTGCTCGCTCGCGTGAGAGCGGCGCCGACACTGAGCGCGCAGTGACCGATGATGCCGCACAGACAACGACTCGATCGAAGGCTTCGGCGGCCTTGGCACGGTCAGTGGCGCATTCCTGGAGTGGCTTGCTCTCGTCGTTCCTGAACGCACTCTTTGCGACTCTGCTGGCGCTGAGCACGTACGCGCTCAACTCGTTGACCAAAACCGAAATCGACCTTGGCATGGTGCAGGAATCGTGGTCTGATGCGGCTGGAGACTGCCCTGTGATGACTCTGTTACAGGGCAACGTTTCGTTGGGCGCCGTGACCAAATCCAACGCTACGCTCACTGATCTACAGGGAGACGAATGCAACTTTAAGAACTGGACGTGTGCTGAGAAGCTGCGACCCAACACGGAGCGTGTCCTCGCGTTATTGGTTCCCACGTTCGCGTCCATCTCGGATTTTGATGTTCCAGAACTAGCGTCCGCGCCGAGTCGTGTTCAGATGCAGTACGTCAGTCAATTGTCGGGCTCGAATGTCCCGATGGTGCAGTACTGGTTGCCCGGGAGTGAGTGGGCGGTGGTCTGCTCCTTCCTCCTCGTGAGCTATCGGCCCGAATCGGAGTTCCTCGCCGACATCAAACCTGTCGCCATGTGCTCCAAGCGACAATACGACCCCGACTGGATCTGTGAGAACGATGTCGCGTTGGATGTGGCCACCTTCGTCACCAAGGTTCAAGCAGGAAAGACTGCGTATTACGGCAAGACCACTCGCGGCGAGCTTTACAACAATCCTGGCCACATGGCGAAAGTCACCGGCAGCATCAAAGGTATCGGGGATTTACAGGTCATCCCAAGCGTGGAGGAGTTCAATGATGGCGTGCTAGTGTTACGAGCTATCTGGGACATCGCGATGGCTTACAAGTGCAAGGGCACGTTCAACTTCGACACGTACAGGGGCATGCGAGTACAAGGGCAAGGCAAGGTGTCCTTCACGTGGTCCCCAGACGTTCTTTTGGTCACCAACTCGGTCGTCTTGTGGAGCATGGTCATGTACTCAGCGCTCGCACAACTTCTCTACCTTCCTCGGAGCCATGTTTGCGTCGTGCCCGTCTTTATGAGCAAAACTTTTTACGGTATCATCGTGCTTGCGTTCGCTCTGTACAACAACAACAAAGTGCAAGTGCTCACCACCTTTCTCAGTCTTTACGAAGTGTCCCAGTTCAATACCGAGCCATACCGGCTCAGTGGTCCGATAATGATCGCGTCCATCGTCGCAATCATGAGTGGTACAGCTGTCCAGTTGGCGTTCAATCCTCACCTGGTGACCCCGTCGTACATCCTCACGATCGTCAGCGTCGCGAATTTCATCATCGTGTTCGTCCTCGAAGCGTATGTATTTCCCTTCAAGTCGAAGGTTATTGAACAGCCCTGCGCCCTAAGCACGTCGACCGATTGCTGGTACTACAGCGCGACCAAGACCAACTACTACCGCTCACCATTATTTGCATTGTGCATAATCCTTTGCGCTATTCTGTACCTTCGCATCTTGAAACAACACATGCCTCGTGACTTGCGATCAATACCAGAGCCATTGTTCAAAAGAAGAGCGAGCGCAAATCCCAGTGGCAAAGTCCGAGTGCTTTCCAACGGAGTGCTCGTGCTTCCGGTCATGGAACGAACCCATGACGCACCGATACACAACAGCGTCCTGCGATTATTCTCCACGGCGTCAGTTCGAGTGCTCGCGACATCGACTGCTGGTGGGTGCGTGCATGTGTTACCGGACGGTCAGATCCTGGTCGATGCTGGTGTGCTACTTAACAAGAATTTCGTCCGCGTGTGCGACAATTACGCACTGCGAAGCTGCAACGTGAAGTATGCTATGCTTTGTCGCTTCTTGCCACGACCACTCAGTTACGCACTCAGCTCGATGGTCGGGTTAACGCTTGCTCTGCGCGTCGAGGGAGACGAATTGACCAACCAATTCGTTTTTCTCGCTCTCCACGAGATGAAACTTCACAAGACTACGCAGATAACAGGATACTACGCGTGATAAGAACTATGATAGTACTTTCAACCGTCGGTCAAACAGGTGCATTACAGCGAAGTACTGAGAGCTTTCGTTGCGACGACAGCAGTCTTCGAGATGGCTTTTCCAGCAAAACAGCGAGCGTCATGGATGTTCGTGACCTGTTCAAGCTCCAACGACAAATGTAGCGATCGCAGCATCCGCACAACATCTCACCTGCTGCTGCAAAATCCATTCAAACGCGAGGATTACGACATCTATGAGTCGATCCATCGATATTGACGGTGTTGATCATCCATACGCACAACTATCCATCGATCTGGGAAATAACAATGGCCATGTGTGGTAATACTGCCGCTGCATTGGCAACGGACGCGCAGCATCCTAGGTCGTATAGCATGGCTCTTGTCGATGTTTAGTGACCCCGCGCACGAACTCACTGACCCACGCACCCACGCATGCACTCACGGACAACACACGAGCTAGTGCGCACGCGCTATTTGTCAGTGCATGTGGATGTGGACGCTGTCGATGCCGCCAGCATGATTAACATCACACACGCTAGTAATATCCATTCATACGCGAGGACGAGTTGGACTGCCAAGCGGCTGGCGGGACGCTGCAACCACGAGCCGAGCAAGCGATCGCTCGTCCTCCCGTCTGCCAGCTGGCCTGACCCCGAAAGTGGCCAACGCCACACGCCAACACCAACACCAACACCAACACCAACGCTGTCCACGGACGCATCGAGGCATGCGTGCTGTTGGACAGCGCACCGTGATGCAGACTGCAGGCATCATT
>NSDO01000719.1:0-22680 GCA_002286825.1 Lagenidium giganteum | reverse complement strand
TCGACGCCAGACGCTGGAAACCAGGAGGAGGCGCCACCGACGGCGACACCGGCGGACGATCAATCGCCACAGGCTGCGATRTCGTCGGCATCTTCGCAGAGAATATCCGCGCAGCGTTGCTCGCACCAATGCCCAGCGAGCTCTGAATGATCTCGTCCTTCGCACGAGTCTTGTCTTCGCTGCTCAAGCTCCCGCGCCGTGCCAGCTCAGCCACCTTCCGCAACTTCACGCCGTTCGGGCTCATCATCGGCAAGCCAGCAGCATCGTCTTCGTCGTCATCAGCTATTGGAGGTGGTGGTGGCGGAGGAGGAATTGACAGCGACGAAAGCCCAGTGTCGCGTCCGCCACGACCTGCATTGTAGAACGACACGAAGTTGCCGGTGATGTCACTGTTTTGGTCCAGTTCATCGTCGTCATCTTCGTATCCTTGCACACTCGATTCGTCCTCTGACGACGACGAGTTGGCCTCGGAGATAGTGTCGGCATTCGCCACAACGGAAAAGTTGTCATGGCCGTCAGCGCGACCTTCGTCAATGCCCGGCATTGCGCCAGTTGCGTTGTATGCTGCAGCGTCAGCCAGGTCACGTGCAAGCTCCAAGCGGCTCTTGCTACGTCGGCGGAACTTGAAAAACTCGGCTGCGTTGCCGAAGCTGCCTCTTCGTGCGCCCGCAGCGCCACCCATGTTTGGGGGGCTTCCCACAACAGGAGCTGGTCCTGGTGCAGGTGCTGCTCCGCTTCGCTGACGCGCAAGCTGGGTCGTCAGAGCCCCGAGTTGGGCTGCTGCCTCGGCTGCAGGTGACTTGAGACCTGTGCTTTCAGATCGGCCAATGCCAATCGGCTTGGACGAGATACCAAAGAAATTGGCGGCATCAGATTCGTGCTGCAGGGTCTTGCCACCTGTCGTGGTCGGAGAGAGCAACTGCTTGCGCCCTGCGCCCGTTTGTGGAGTATTCAGAACGGCCTCGGCCACTTGCCACGGCACAGTCATTGACGGACGGCGCGCAAGGCCTGGCGGTGGAGCAATAATCGCATTTTGATCCTTCGACGCGTCTTCTTTCGCAGCAGTGCTGCTGTAGAATGGCTGCTGGCTATAGAACGACACCTACTCGGCCCCAACAAATGAGCATTTGATCATAACAGTCCCCAATGTGTGGTTGTACGTACAGGAGTCGTCGTATGGCTGTGGTTATCCAATTTCTTCGACCGCGCAGGCGGCGGTGACCACGATGGGAGCGAAGTGGACACAAACCCTCCGTGTTCGTCCATTGGTGGTGGAGGTGGAAATGCATCGTCCGGAAATTGCAGGGAATTGTACTGCGCCAGAAATCACTCCGCGTCAGTTTGTTCTAGTCTTCAGCAACACCAAACAGCGCGCAGGACTCACATCGTCGTTGCCATATTGGTCCTCGTTGCTATCACGCTGGTAGCTTGGTTCTGCTTCCTGCAAGCACAATTCAGCTTAAGCGATCGCCTACGACCATCAAGAGATCATGGACGGACGGTCTGGTCTGTACCTGCGAGGACGAGGTCGAGTGCACGCCATTGCTGCCGTTGTTGTTGTTGTTGTTGTTCCCATACGCTGGGTACTCTTCTGGACCTGGAGTACCGTATTGATACCGCCCTGGCGTCACGGTTGTGCCTCCGTACTCGCTGTCCTTGCCCGTGACGCCAGCGCCAGGCGCTGCCGATCGCATTCGCATACGGTTGCCCTTCGGATCGTTCACGGGCGTTTGTGCCTGCGCCAGCGGCTGACCGCGCTTGGGCGTTGAGCTCGGCGTTGATCCTCGCAGGCTTTCTCGGTAGTGCGACTTGGCCACATTCGTCAGCACAGCCTTGCTCACCAAGCCCGTGATCTCACTCTGATGCAGCGGCACGTTCTGCGACGCCAGGCGCAGTGTCGTCAGTTGCTTGAGCTCCTGCACCGACATGCCCATCTTGGGCACGATCGGCACCGCTGCATTCACCGCTGCCATGTTCAGCGTCGGCGTCGCCGGTCGTGCAGCAAACGAGGCTTCCGGGGCCGCCGCTGTCGCTGCCGTGGACGCCACGGCAGCCGTGCCCGCACCCGACGCCGCCAAAGGCGTACTCGGTCCCTGCATTCGCTTCTGCGTCAAGCGCTTCAAGTCCTGTCATCGCAACCACAGCGCTTGTGAGTCTCGTGCCGGCACTGGTCGCATCCGCTCGTCCTCCCTCCTTCGCCACGTACCTCGACGGTCATGCCGCTCTTGATCCCCATCTTACCCTGCACCGGCGGCGACTTCTGCGTGCCGCTGCCGCGCATCGGCGTGCGCGCCTGGCGGTTCGGCGTCACCGGCTGCGCGCCCATGAACGCCTTGGCCTGCTGGCCCTGGCCCTGGGTGCGCTGCTGCTGCTGCAGCAGTTGCTGCGCGGCGTACGCCTGCGCGCGCGCCGCGGCCGCCGCCTGCAGGATCGAGGCCGAGCTGGTCTGGCCGTTCGGCAGCATCTGCTTGCGTCTCGCGGCGTTGTCCATCATCGACGCTGCTGCTTCACTGACTCAATCACACGCACTCGGCGCACGCACACGACACCACCTCTGGCTGTGGAGTCTTTCTGTCTGCTTCGTGTCGCCTCCGCTGCTGGTCTCCCACCGCCACGGTCGCGCTCGTGGCCGTACCAGTGGCGTCCAGCGACGTTGCTGCCGCTGCTGCTGCTGATCTCCGCCCCCCTTCGAGGAGCTCCTGCAACACCCAGGAATCCGCTTGGCACTGCTCCCCTCATTCAGAAACTGACTTGCAGAAGATCGTGGGGAAGTTGCGGAATGAGAGAGAAATGGCGCGAGTGCAAAAAATAACTGCGCGGTTTGGGCGTTCTGGCCAATGAGCGCGCAGGGCGGCTGTATCACCAGGGCAGGAGTGTTGGGTGAGAGCATTGAACCGAGGGGAGAGACCTTGACGTCATTGAGGTGAGGTAACAGGTTGGAAAAGAGAGGGAGGCGACCGGACAGATAGGAACCAACTGGCGCAGTGACGCATTTCCAGGCAACACCATGGAGGGGGTGCCTGCTCAGCGTTCATTGAATCTGCTGTGCGCGTTCCATGCCGCACGATCTGATGGCGACAACAGCACAACACAAAAACAGCGGGCGGTCTGAATGTGCAGTGTCGCCGCCACTCCGCAGCCACCCTGCATCAAGCCCAACGCAACGCCCGTTGCAATCATCTGCGTTGGAAACATCGTGCATTGTCACCAGCAACAGGCTCCACACCATGCTGCTCAAACACATGGACGCCCCGGATCGCAGTGAATCGCGCCGCTTCAAGCACCGTTGCAGGCGGTTTGCTTGGAGAGGAGCCATGCATTGTCAAACGCAGGGCCGCGGAACGTTTCCACTTCAATCCTGGCTCTGACTCGTGGTGCGCGCGCAAGCCAGCGAGCTCAACGAGTGTGCGAATCCACACGTGCATGCATGTGGATGTGGTGTTGCTCCACGGCACCGCTGCAACCTTGACCCATTGATCCGTTCGGTGCCCGCGGTCGCATGCGTGATGCCCAGGAGCAACCCAACCCAAGGCGACCGCCAGCAACGCAATCCAGCTCAGCTCACTCGCAAGCACGCCACTGCCCCTTCACGCAGAATTGCCCCCAGCCCACATCCATCATGGATGCGATTTTGTGCCATCTCCATCTCCTGACGACGGCACGCAACGCGGCCGCGTCGTCATTACTCGCGCTTCGGCGCCATCGACTGGTGCGCGCCGCTCACGGCATTGCAGGCTGCAGACGAAGAAAGCCAGCGAGCGGCCCACTGACCACAACCGCACACGCCAGCCCATCCCAAAGGGCACCGCGCGCTTCGATTGGCTGAATCTCGGTCCGCCACCGCCTCCATTGGCTATAAATAGCTCCCTCAACCGGTGGGAAATCCTGGTGTGTCAGCGAGGGGAGGGGTCTCCTGTGCAGTGCACGGGGTAGGGGCCCGTCCCGGCCCGTCCCTGGAACACAGTCCACGCAGCACAGCCCAGCCGAGGCCCATTGCCCAAGCCATTGCCCAAGCCAAAGCACTGTGTTTCTGTGATTGCCACCACCGCGGGCGCCGTGATCGTCGTCGTCTCTGTCCGTCGCCACGCCGCGCATTTGCTTGTTTCCTTGCCCTGGCTGGCACTGGTGACGTGCGTGTGCTCTGCGCTCTGCTCTGTGCTGCGCCTGTGCGGTTGTGACTGGAGACCTCTCTGTCTGTGGAGCATTAGTTCGCGGCAGCAGCGACTAGGTGGCGGCGTCGTGCTCGTTGGGACAGTCCGAGACCTCTACATCGCATCGCTGCTCGGCGCGGCTTGCCTTGTCTTGTTTGGAACGGAACGTGTCTGTCCTGCCTGCCTGCCTGCCTGCCAGCAGCGCTTTTGACGTAGCGATTGATCGCTGGAGCTGGCTGGTGATCGCGTCTGCCTGCCGACGTGTGTGCGCGCGTGCCATCGACGTTCATTTGATTCACGCCTGGAAGCCCCTCCAGCGTACCAAAACCGTTTGTCGGGTGGCAGCCGCAGAGGTGAGATCGATGGATGGCACCTGCGCCCGTGCTGGCCTGATGATGCATCGGAATGGCAACTCACAGGGTTCCGTGTTTTGTGTTCTTTGTCGTGCAGGAGCGAGCGTGAACGGCCACTTGGGAGATCTCGGTGGTGCCTTGCTTGATGCGATTCTTTCGGTCCAAGTCCAAGTCGTCGTCTTCGCGATTGTCCATCTTCCAGCGGAAGGACTCGAGCGAGCAGCAGCCTCCGGACGCGTCCGCTATCAAGCCCACGACCGGTGCTAACCCGCACAAACTCTCGACGTCGACGTTCTCGTCGTCCATTTCGTCGTACGGCCAGGCCTCGCCGACAGAGCGCTCGACGCCAGTGGTGGGAGACGGCTACGCCGCTGACACGGCAGAGTCCGAGTCCGAGAGGGGAGACGACGACCACGACGAACTGGCCACACCAAGCTCGTCCTACGTCGATCAGTCCTCTATGAAATTGCACAACACCAATAGCCGCCGCAGCAGCTCCACTAGCAGCACGGCCAGTGCCCGCAACAGCCTTGCCAGCTTCCGTCAGCTGCGATGCTCAATGACGTACAAGAACCGCCACAACGCCAGCTCGTACCGAGACCGCGACACCAACACGGGCTCGTTTCGAGGTGAACGTGAAGCCGCTGGCTCGGTCTCCAGCAGCAGCCGAGGTAGCAGCACGAGCAACAGCTTTGTGAGCGAGACGCCATTGACGGCAACCATGTTAGCACCGACGGTCTCGCGGTCGTCGGGTGAGGTCCGCATGGCAGAAGCTAACGTCGCCGCGATGCAAACGCGACGTGCATTCCAGCAGATGGCGCTGGCCATGGAAGACGACGACTCGGACAACGAGTACGACTCGGAAAGCGACGTAGTGCGCAGCAGCTCCGACAGCGGAGTGATGCACATCGGCGTGGACGAGTACCGCAAGTTCCAGTTCCGCCTGCGGCAACTGGAAGAACTGTGCCAGGAACAGGCACGCAAACAAGCCAACATGGAGGCAACGATCGAGGCCGAGGTGCAGGCCCGCACGAAGAAGGTGGAGGAAGCGATGGAGAAGAAGATCGCAATGTACAAGCAGGCCAAGGAGCTAGAATGCGAGCGCGAGATCCAGAAGCGCGTGTTGGAGCATGAGAACAGCCGCACTTCCGGTGGTAGCTACGGCTCGCGTGACAGCGGTACTCCGAAGACCAAGCCGTTGGACAAGCTGTTCCATCCACGCCGAGCCAAGAAGCGCTCGGAACTGCTTCGAGAACAAGAGGAGCAGCAGCGACGCGAGATGGAGCAGTTCCGCGAGTTCATTCGAAGCACAGAAATGCGTTCGACTTCAGTGTCGACGGCGTGCGGCGACCTGCGTGCGTCGCAGGCACTCAAAGCTTTAAACGATCCGACCATCAATGACACGCTGTTGGAGGCCCCACCTGCGGAGCTGGTCGAGATTATCTGTGTCTTGCGGCGTCACGTCTCGGTGCAAGAGAAGCAATTGGACCAAGCCAAGTCGATCATCACCGCGGCGATCGAAGCACGCGAAGAGGCCGAAGCCACCGCGCGTGAAGCAGTGGAGCTGACGCTCGAACTGGATCACCGG
Source organism: Lagenidium giganteum (assembly GCA_002286825.1). Taxonomy (NCBI): domain Eukaryota; phylum Oomycota; class Peronosporomycetes; order Pythiales; family Pythiaceae; genus Lagenidium; species Lagenidium giganteum. Next base: position 16,588 of record NSDO01000719.1, on the reverse strand, counting down.
TTGGAGCGAGCGAGCCAAGAGATGGGTGTGATCCGCGACGAGCTGCGCCGTTCGGTGTCGCTCTCATCAACGGATCTGACCGCACGGATCAGCCAGTGCAGCAGCTTCCTGAGCCACAGCACTGGCTCGCAGTCCATGATGGTCACCGGTGGTGCTAGCTCTGCTCCGTCACCGCCGGTGCTGCATGCGTCGTCTTCTTCCTCGTCGTGCTCGTCGCTGTCTGTGTCCTAATTGTTGACACCGTCAAGGTGTCGGTGCGCAGCATCGTGTACCCGCTGCGCGCTCATTATTTACGGAAGCTTCCACCCAGGCCGTGCCAGAGCCATCATTTAAACCAAACACCATCTTCCCACCATAGAGCTGATAGAGAGAGAGAGAGAGATCCACGTGGATCCACTATGACCGATGATAAACTAACCCGTTCGCGATGAGGATGCCATTCCCATTGTTCATTGCATGCGATCAGCCGTGCCCATCCAGACCAGCTGGTGCTGCCACTGATGATCAAACAATCCGAGCTCTGGATAGTCAGACAATGTTGAATGCAGTTGTGAAGTGTAGCGGATACAGGGCTGACGCTGGTGTTGGGCTATACAGCAATGGACGCGTACTACTTGTATGAAGTGATGTGATGCATTCCTTAGAGTGGAAAATGTCGCGCTTCACCAAGCCAACACGCGAAAAAGTCATTGAATGAAATGCATTGCATGAGCGACCGTCGAAGAGCTGGCAAACGAGTTATCAACAGCAAATGCGCGACTTGAAGGAACAGGTGGCGCGATCTCTTGGAAAGCACGGTAAAGCGAATTGCTGCACAGCCTGTTGGACGAACAATTCACATCGCGAGAGCGTGGAGCGTTCAAGAGTACTTTAAGCTTTCGATTAAACTTCTGGATGTGATTCCTCGACAGAACTCCCGTGATGGTCGAACTGGTACGATGCTGCTACTGTTGCCCTTGAGGACCGACATGACCATCACCACCGCCGAAAAGCTAGCGCGCCGACTCGCAATCCGGTGTCGCGTCATGTGGCTTCCATACTCATCTGAGAGCCGTGGTACCACCGAGGTCGTCAACGAAAACAAGAGAGTCGGCCTCCTAATCCCGCGCACTCAACACGTCCAACCAATGCACGTTCAGCCATCAATTTCTCAAATTCTGCGGGCTGATGCTCGTGTGCATTGGTAGGACGGGCACACTTGATAACATGCCTCAAGTTCCGCATTGCACACTCTGTTGAGCGAAGGTTCGGTTGCACACGTCGCATGCGGCACAAAGCAGCTGCTGCGGTGAGCCCTTCGCATTCGTGGCGGCCGAAAATGGCCACCAGCAGCGATGATGTCTTGTCGTTGGACTCGGACAACGAATACGACTCGGGAAGCGACATGGAGCGCCGCAGCTCCGACCGCAGCATCATCCACATCGGCGTGAACGAGTACCGGAAGTTCCAATTGCGCCTGCGGCAGTTGGAAGAAATCTGCCAGCAGCAGGCACGGAAGCAGGCCAAGATAGAGGCAATGATCGAGGCAGAGGTGCAGGCCCGGACGAAGAAGGTGGAAGAGGCGATGCAGAAGAAGATCGAGACGTACAAGCGAGAGAAGGAGCTGGAATGCGAGCGCGAGGTCCAGAAGCGCGTGTCGCTGCTGGAGAACGGCAGTCTGATGACCAAGGCGTTCATGGGCAAGTTGTTTCGCTCACGGGGTGCTCAGGGGCGATCCGAGTCTGTTCGCAACCCGGAAAGGTGCCCGGCAGCAGACTCTACCGAACAAAGTCTCGACACTTCATTGCACGATGCCGAGGAGAACGACATCGGACCGGACGCGTCGTTAGACGAACTTGTGGACAATATCTGCGTCTTGCGGCGCCACGTCTCGGTGCAGGACCAGCAATTGGACCAAGCCAAGTCGATCATCACCGCGGCGATTGAATCAAGCGAAGAAGCCGAAGCCACTGCGCGCGAAGCGGTGGAGCTGACGCTCGCACTGGATTCTCGGTTGGAACGTGTGAGCCGAGAGATGGGAGCGATCAGCGATGAACTGAGGCAGTCCGAGTCCTTCTCCTCTGCAGAGCTCATCACACGGATCAGCGGCCTCCTAAGCCACCGTTCTGCGTCAGAGTCCATGAAAGTGAAACATGGCGCCAGCTCACCGGCAAATACCACGTCGCTGCGCTCGGAGGTGCCGTCTTCTTCGTCCTCGTCTGCGTTCTGATGTCGACATGTCGGCGTGCAGCTTCGTGCCGACGCTGTACGCTCATTATTTACGGCACAACACAAATCGCTCAACAGGAAGCGATCCACACGAAACGAATCCACGGCAATCCCGTGAGAATTGAGAGTCTCCTTTGACGTCAAGCTGCTCACCAAGACAAGCGATGGCGCAATGTTGACAACGTAATGCACTAAAATGAACTAAATATTTGGAACTTTGAAGGCATCGATGCGCGCGTATCTGACGATCAATGGAAACGACAACTGTGGTGCCGATACCATGCTAGGACTGGTGGTATACTACGGGATCTGGTTTACAGCAAGATCTTATACTTCTCGGTTGACGGAACAGCATTGAGAGCAACGCGGCCGTCGTAGGACACGGACGCAAAGAGCCACGAGTCCGTGGCTCCCCACGCCAGCGAGTACACACTGTCTTCATGTTCTTCGTAGCTCTTGATCTTGGTGTCGACCACGTCGCTGCCGGCCGAGTCGCCCATGATGTCGGCCTGCTCGTCCAGCTCCACAATCGGTGCCGATGAAATCGACGACACGCGCCACAGCGCGACAGTGCAGTCCGAGCTTGATGACAGCAGCAGCTGGTCATGGAAGCGATTGTACCGCACGCATTGAACCCAGTGCGTGTGCGACAGCGACAGCAGCGGCTTCTTGGCGTGACGCAGGTCCCAGAACTTGAGCTTGCCGTCGTCACCACCAGATGCCACGCAGTGTGGCTTGTTGGGGTTGAAGTCGACGTCCAGCACGCGGTTCATGTGCGCGTCCTCGACCACCATGGCGCCCTCCCGCCCGGCCTGCCGGCAGTCCCACGTGCGAATGACGTTTCCGGCCGCCATGACGATGCTGTTGGCGTGGTGTGGATCCCATCGGACGCTCGTGATGGCTGCAGACGCCTGGAACTTGTCCTTGGCGCCGACACAGTCATTCTCCAGCGACCACGTGCGCACCGTCATGTCGCCATGGGCGCTGGCAACGACAGCGCCGTCGTTCTCGTCCGTCAGCTGCCACACGAGCTTGCGGACGTCGCCCGCGCTGTCTGGCAGCTCTGTCACGGGCGTGAGCTCCTTTGGGGCGGGCGTCTGTCCATCCGCGCTCGTGTCGCTGAGGTCATCCAGGCCCTGCATGCGCCACAGCTTGGCGGTCGTGGCGGGCGCTTGGCTCTGCTTGCCGCACGTCCACACGAGCTGCTTGTCCGTGGGACTGGGCGTGAGCTCGCGCACTTGTGTAGGGTGTGCGTACACATGCTTGAGCGTCAGTTCGTTGGCGCTGCTGTCGTAGTCGAGCACTTGGAGCTGGTTGGGCTGCGTCAGCGTCGTCGTGCCCACCAGGAACTGCGACCGCTCGGTCTCCCCCAGCAGCGCATCAATGCACTGGGCCTGCACCACCCCATCACGTGAGACTATACACACATTCATACGTTTGATCACTTGTACGCACCTTCCCGCTGATGCTGAAGCTACTCGAGTTGTTGCTGAACATGCTGCCGTTGTCGCCGCGATGACGATCCCTCACTCGAATGCATAAATCTATTATATTCCATGAAAATGATATTTTTCTACGCAATGACAACGACGGTCTGTGATTGGTCAGAATGTGGAAACTATACCTATTTCAAGTATTTATACCAATCGAATGTGGATCTTGGACGGGTGCGAGTGACGCGGCCATTGAGCTACTGGCTCGGAATTGCGACGATGGGCAAGTCCACGAAGAAGGCAGCGAAGCAGAGGAAGGAGCAGCCACAGATGCAGACGCAGGTCAAGGATCTGCAGCTGGACAACCGCGGCGATGGTTTGTACAGCGGTACGTTCCGGTGGCTGGAAACCAAGCAATTCCCGTCGCTCCCAGCATTCCCAAGCAACAACAATGCGCAGCAGCACGGCTCGGCTGTGCAGTTGGACAACAGCTGGGATGGCTACCTGCGCACGCGTGGCGCGGGATCCTCGACAGACCTGGTGGCCACGGCCATGGCCGATCCATCGTGCTTGGACGCACTCAGCTTCCCACTCTCGTTTGTGCACGTGGCGACGGTCTTGGGGCTCATGCCACAGCAGAACAATGACAGCTCGCACGAGATCACCCGCCATATCGTCATCATCGGTGCGTCGACCAAAGCCGAGCAGAGAGTGTGGCGAACGACCGAGTACTGGAACGAGATCGCGCATTTCTTCCCGGATACGCAACTCGTGTTGTGGTTTACAGGCCCAGAGGTGACCACCCGCTGTCAAATGAAGACTGGACTGCCCAACAATCTCCAAGTCCGCCACGTTCAGGCCACCTTCGGCGAGTTCTATCGGTCGAGCGCGGCTGAGGTGCTTAATTCGGACAACACGGTCGTCATCGGCTTCAACACGGGCTTTGGCAACTTCGTCGAGACACAGCACCATGGCCTCCTCTTCAGCTGGCTTCCAGACCTGTACTTGCTAGCTGAGTCCAACTTCCCTGTTATCTTCACCTGCGCTAACGACTACGCTGATATGAACGGGGAGTTTGCCGTGCAGTCTCGAGTTGTCGGCGCCAAGATGTTGCTGTTGCCCCAGCAGAACCCGTTCAGCGCTGCGTCACATCTGCACGAAGACGGCAAGCGCGACACTGCGTGGTCACGAGGCAACAGCTTCCTGTACGCTATTCAGGGCTTCGATCCACACCGACGCGTGGTCATTCGAGACGGAGATGTCGCAACACTTCACCGGCGGTTGGACGAGCCATTGGATTTGCATCTTGTGGATCGGATTGGTCGACACTTTATCAAGGGCATGGTGCTGTCGAAGGAGCAAGCTTCGCGTTGCAAGGGGACCAAGAACTATGAGCCAGAAACAGCAGCACCATTGCTGGAAACACCAACGTTCGACATCACCACTGGAGCTCTGGATAAAGAGATGCTGGTTCTTGTCCGTGTGCCGAAGCTTCAATCGACGGCAGAGCCGATTGCCGTGGACGTGTCGTCGGAATCGGTCTTGAGCTTGCTTGTTGCAAACAAATACGCGCTGCAAACTAAACTGCCCTTTGAAGTCGACCAAAAAGCGGCCATCCGGGCTGACTTGGTCACCAAATGCGTCGTCGTTCCGATCCTTCGGATCCGCTGCATGCGACAGTAAGACACATAACGAACTTATCGACTCGACTCAAAGATACGTCATTTGGTTTTCATGTTGTTCGCTGTCTTGTGTTCCGCGATCTCGACCGTGAACGTGAGCGCTGGCGGCGGTGCGAGCGCGAATGGGATCGGGACCGTTCCCGGCGCCGTTTGTGACGTTGATATCTGCTTTCTGTTTCATGTTTGCTGTCGGAAGCAGCCGTTGCATCACGACTCGAAATACGCTCCCGCGACCGAGATCTGTGGTTGCTGCCACGACTGTCCGATCCATTGCGTTGCTCTCGTCGTTTATCTCGTGTGCGACGGCTGTGCTGTCCTTCTTCGTCAGATGATTCGGACGACGCCGAGTCTGAGTCGCTTTCATCGCGCTTGCTCTTGCTCCTCTTGTGTTTCTTGTTGCTCTTCTTCTTCCTGTCCTCCTTCGAATCATTTCGTTTCTGTCGACGCAGCGTCTTGAGAAGCTTCTTCTTCTCCTTGGTCGACAACGTCGCGAGGAACTCCTGCTCCGGATCGGCGTCTTCGGCTTCGTCTGACAGCAGGATCTCGTACTCTTCACCCGCTGCTGCATCTCCTTCCTGCATCTCCAGTGGCAGCGCTGCCTTGCGCAGCACCAGCTGCTGCTTCTTGCTGTCGTGTAGTTGGTTCATGACCGCCAACGGGTCTTCCCGAGCTTGGCGCGCGGCATCGTGCGGGTTGAAGTGGCGCAACTCGCACTCACGGTCGCCCGACTGGTGACCCCACACGTGACAGCGCATGCAGCGCACGTTGCGCAGCTGCTTGCCCACGGGCTTGAAATTGACTTTGACCGACTGCGTGTAAGCGCCTTCCACTGGCGCGTCCTTCAGAAACGGGAACCGTTCTATCGAGCACCACAGCAGCAGTACCGCCACGACGATCACCATCAGTTCCAAGTCAATAACTATGCATATATATACATCTGCGATCGCACATACCGACTTGGTCTTTGATGGTCAGCGTTTCGTCAGCGCGTCGTCCGACGTATCGCTCCAGGTTGCGCCGCGGGTCGTCGCCGTGTCCGCTGCGCCGTTGGTCGACCTTGCGCCGGAAATCCCGCACCGCGTCATCCTCTATCGCATCGTCCTGTCCGTCCTTGTCTTTGTCTCCCTTATCCAGCCCTGGCGGTGGCGCGTAGAGGAAGCTGACCGACTGCGCCGCCAACCTGTCGGCCGTGTCGGCGTCGCCCTGAGACGCCGCCAGCTCACGATAACGTGCCAGCTCCGCGCTCTTGCGCACTTCCTTGGCGGCTTCCTTCTCCTTCGTCTCTAGCTCCTTCGCTTTCTGCTCTGCGATCCAGATGCGCTTCTGGTTGGCGGCATTCGACGGATGCCATCCCTTCAGGTTCAGGAACTTGAGGCCGCCCATGGGCACAAAGAGCTCTGAGGCAACCGAAAAACATATATATCAAAACCAATGTTATATTTCATCGGCAGAGTATATTCTATGATTTGGTACCTATACTTTATGGGTATTCTGACACGTCGCACAAAGATCAACCGGCTCAGACGGAGAATGCAGCAACCTCAAGCGCGCGCGCCGGTGGTGACGGAGAGCGGGCCGTTCGACTGGTTGGTGCCGTTCATTCCGCCAGTGCTGCGCGTCAGTCGAGCGACACAGCAGCAGTGGTGGGATGCCGCGACGTCGGTGACGCTGGCAGATGTGCGCACGACCGTGGCAGCCATTGCGCAGTGGTGCCACACGTACCGTGGCGCTCTCGTTCGCGATGGCTCGCTGCTGACAGCGTGGATCGCAGTGCTCTATTGGATTGAGCGCAATGCGCACGAGTTCACGGCCGTGTTCATCATCTGCAGCGGCTTCGTGGCGCTCTTGCGACACCTCTTTGCCGACGACAGCGACGCACCTCGCGATGGCATCAGCGCATACTCGGTCTTCAACAAGGGAGCGCAACGCATGATGGGATCGCTGTCCGCCGAGCAGTTCGAGGTGCGTTTGTCTGTATATGCGAGATGCCACGACACGCACAACAGTATCTGAAGGCTTCGTGGGGGTCGTGCAGGACGAAATTCGTCACCGTCAGCCGGGTCACGACGCAGGTGACGCACCGACAGCACTAGGCGACTCAGATGACGACGACATGCAGCAGTTCGAGGAAGATGATCCGTACGTGCACAATGTCGATTGCTATTTCCCCAGTTGTGGTTCGTCTGGATGCTGATGATCTGTTGTGCAGCGACCTACTGCTGGCGTTGCAGCTCTCACTGCAAGAGAAGAAACGCGAGGAGCGTCGAGCTCGTCGGACCTCAACGCGGAACTCGGGCAAGAAGAGGCGGTAGCGAACAATCAGAGCGGAGGTAGAATTGACATATATTGGTGACAGCAAGCGCCATTGACGATCGTGCTTTAGCCGAAGCCAAATGGACACTTGGACACACGCTTCTTCGGCCGCTCTTCTGGCTCTTCCAGTGGCTCTTGCAGGTCTTGGTCGTCGGCTTCGGTCTGCCTCGCTGAAGATGACGCATACACAATCTGTTGCTCCTTCGGCTGAGGCCTTGCCATCGGCGGGGAGGCATACACAGACGGTCGCAACAGGAAGTTGAGCATGCCCACTGCACCACACGACGAAAAAAGAACACGGTCAGATTCACAACGAGACGACTCGAACAGAAGACGCATTGGACGTACCCAACACCATCGCTAACGATGTGCAGATGAGCGGAGTGAACATTTGCAGCTCATTGGGCGACTGGAGCGTCTCGCTCATGGACACAACAGCGAGAGACACAAGCAACACCACCACCAACAACGCCAGGCCGAACATCGACACCAACTGCAGCACACATAAGAGCGACCCCTCAGCACCACGCACGCCAGTGATGGAACCTCCACGCACGCATAGCTCGTACCAGCGATCCATCTTGGAGCAACATCGCCATGATTGGTGACGACCGTGGCTTCATCGGCGTCACTACTGGCGCCTCCGAGCGACCAATCGCCTCCAGCTGCTCCTTCTTCGCTTCCTTGTTCCTTGCCGCTTCATCGCTGGCTGGTCCATTGCCCTGGTTCTCACCAGCTTTGTTGGCAGCGCTAGATTGACGCGACGGACGAGCGCGATGATCGTCATCTGGAGCAGCCAAGTCGGACCTGGAGCGACCACGATAGCGCCACGCAGCGGCTGCCATGGCGTACTGGCGCGGCGCATAGCGATACGCGACCACCGCCGCAGCTGTGGCTGCGCCGGCCGTCAGCAGTGGCACGAGCAACCCGCCTCCACGCGCCATATCGATGAGGAAATGGCCGCCGTCGCCGGGCTGGTGCTTGGTCGAGTGCTGGCGCTGCACGTCTTCCCGAAACGCCAGCGTTGATATGTTGACGTCCTCTGAAGGGCCAGGCCGCCGATCATCGCAATACTATGTTTCACAGGTGCATCGCAGGAGGGAGGGCGCGGTCGCACGGTAGCGGAGACCAAGCTAGTATGAGAGGGTTATCAGTTCTGGAGGAGTTCGACGCATGTGCATCCAACCAATCACAAGGGACGATGCCAGTTGAAAAATCCGCGCGTTCTCTTAACAACAAGAAATTAACACCCGCAACGCGAACGAATGAGGCAAATCATTCGGGCAAGCGCAGCTTGCGCATGAGCACGGAGATGTCGCGCTCCACTTGTTCGTCTTCCGCTGTCTTGATGGGCACCGCTTTCGCTTTCATCACCCAGTGTGCTGCCTCGATCTCGTTCTTCATCTTCATGTACGTCTACGTGTCGCACACAAAATGGTAAGTTCACCGATCCTAAATTTCCAGATTTTTTCCAGATTTCACACACCTGAGCTAGCAAGTACGCGTTCTTCTTCCAGAAGCCCGGACTGAGGTTCTCAGCGTTAAGGAAATGCTGGATTGCTTCATCGTACGTGGCCGAAGGCGGGGCGCCAAATAACGCTGCCGCTGCTTTCTTCTCGAACCAGCTCAAATCCGCAAACGCTAAGCACCACTGGCCTAGGATGTTGTGCGACGTTGCATCATGCGGATCCAGCTCAATGGCTCGCTTGATGTGGTCCTGTGCAGCATAACATTGTCAGGCGGTGTGTTCTCTTGCCATGTGACCCATCGAAAACGTGTCGAATGACGTACACGAATGACATAGGCACCAGCGATCTTGTCCTTCGTGTCGCGGAAGTTGCCAACCGAGCTGTTCAGTCACACACAGACAGCAACAGTGAGCTCTACCGATGACGATATGTGAAGGGTCCGAGCATGCGCCAAATCAACCTCGTCATGATTGCCATCCACTTGTTGGACGCCGCCGAATCTGGGTTGATGTCGAAAGCATGCTCAGCGTAAGAGAGACCCTCGAACGCCAGTTCCTTCTTCTGCTCATGGTCGCTCGTCTCGTCCACAAGATAGTTGCACGCACGCGCCAGGCGCCAGAGCTATGGTGGTGCTCACGTGCAAGTTAGCAAGATCCTTTAGACACACAAGCGTTAGCTTCAGCCCGAACGCACCACTTCCACGTCGTTTGCCAGTGGTCGCAGTGATGCCTTCAACAAGTTCCGGATTTCTCCGTGGCGATTCTGTTACTCGCACATCAATGCACGACGTTAGATCCAGCACGTTAATAGGACAATATCGCTAGGGAATACTTGTTCGAACAGCTCTTCTGACTTGCTGACGAGTGCAGCAACCTCACTGGGAGCTGGTGCCTTCTCTTCATCATCCGTGTTCGTTCGTGCTCGACCCCGCACAGCCGCGCGATGGCTCTCAACTGATAAACGACGATTCGCAGCAGCATTGCTCTCCACGGATGAGCGTCTGCGCAGGTCCGTGGTGCTGTTCTCGGCAGACGATCGTCGGTGAGCCACCACTGAACTGCTGTCTGTGGAGGCTCGGTGCTGGCCATCAGGAGCAGCGCTTTCACCGCCAGACGATCGGCGATGTGGAATCAATGGCGTGCTTTCAGCCGACGAGCGCCGATGAGCCGTCGAATGGACACTCGCAGCTGCAGACGATCGTCGACGGTCAGTGTCATTGGCTGCGCTGTTCGTTCCAGTCGTAGTTGGGAGCTTGGAGTCGAAGTCCAGAGGAATATCTGGTTGCGCGTTGTCTGATGGGTCTGATGCTGCTGCCATGACGACATTAGACGCCACTGACATCTGGTAAACGACGGTCAGATGGTCATGGGGACGCACCGTGATGGCGCTCAATCAATTCAAAATCGCTTGATTCACTTGGAAACACCGATTTGTCGCTGAGCACAGGCACGCTGGGTGCCGAGACAGCGCCATTGCTGAGCACTTCGACACTCGCAGCTATTACGAGCAACATTCACGCTATCCTTATCAGCTGGGCCATACGCTGCCCACACACACAAGCACCAACCTGTGAAAATGCCGGCAGCGATCCACATGAGCGGCGTGAACATGGGAAGCTGTGCCGGAGACACGGCCTCTTCGCTGGTGAACGACACGAGGAAGCCAACAAACGCCACCAGAATCATCAACGCCACGCCCAGCACAGACAGCAACTGCGAGACAGTCACGATCGTCATCATCCGCTGTCACAGCCATCATCCATCCGCACCAACACCAACGCACCAAGTCGCCCTCGCGCGTCACCAGCATGAGCTGCTGCTGCTGCTCTGGCTGCGCCGACACTACTCCGTCATCCTCCCCATCGCCGCCATTCCCGTCATCCACAGCCTCGTACTCGCGTCGGTCGGCGTCGCCATCGCCGTCGCTGCTGAGCTCGCCCGCTGAGAAGCCGTTGGTGATCCGGCCGCCACCAGCAGCCAGCGCGCTGCCTTCTTCTTCCTCCGACGGCCGCACACTGCGCGTGGCATAGCGGTAGACCACCACGGCTGCCGTCGCCGTGCCCGCGATTGTCACCAGCGACAGCAGCCACCCGCGGTATCTGCTCATCGTGCGAAGATTCGATTCTGCCGTGGAGCGCCCGGTGTCAATTGATGCACTCGCCGCAACGGCCAGATGCCAAAAAGTACAATCTATTTATCCAATGGTATATTTATTGTGGTGGCAGTCGTGGCCTTCGAGAAGTGCGCACACACAGGAGCGACACCAATGACGGCGACGACGACGACCGTGGATGGCGCGACGGCTGAGGCCAAGGCCCAGGCCGAGGCGTTCAAGGCGGACGGCAATGAGTTCATGAAGCAGAAGCAGTACACCGAGGCCGTCGACATGTACACGCGCGCCATCGAGCTGGACCCGGACAACCACGTGTACTTTAGCAACCGGTCGGCGGCGTACCTGGCCATGGGTGACGCCCGCGGCAAGGCGCTCAAAGACGCCGAGATGTGCATCACGCTGCGACCGGACTGGTGGAAGGGCTACAGCCGCAAGGGCGCGGCCGAGCACGCGCTGCAGCGCTTCGACGCGGCGCGCGCCACGTACAACCAGGGCCTGAAGCTCGATCCGGACAACGCGTCACTGTTGGAGGCGGCCGAGGAAGCGTACAAGGCTGGACAGGAGTACTCGCAGCGGCTGCGGGAACAAGCGCAGCAGGAAGAGCGCCGCAAGAAGGAGGAAGAAGAGCGCGTGCTGGCGGAGAAGGCGGCGGCGGAGGCGGCCAACGCCGCCAAAAAGGCCGCTGAAGCCACTGATGCTGACGCGCTGTTCGCCGAGTTCATGTCGGAAGTGCAAGAGCTGGAAGAGAACACGAACTGCATCAAGAAGCCTGGGAATGATGCCGTGAAGGAGAAGCCGCCCGTGGACTTCGGCACGTCCGAGGGTCAGCTCGTGCGGCTGCTGCAGGAGCACTACGCGTGGATCAACCTGAACCCGTTCCGGGTGCTCATGCTCGACACGGATGCGACGGAGGAAGACATCAAGCAGCACTACCGCAAGATCTCGACGCTGGTGCATCCGGACAAGTTCCAGCACCCGCGCGCCCGCGAGGCGTTCGAGGAAGTGAAGAAGGCGTACAACGTGATCATGCAGGAGGATCGACGCAAGACGTACGCGCGACTGATCGCCAACACGAAGGAGAAGGTGGACAAAGAGAGACGAGTCAAGATCAAGAAAGGCATCAAAGAGAGCGAACTAGGCAGTGTCGAGGACGCGTACGAGAAAGCTGTGCTGGCGGCGTTTGCCGAGATGGAGCATCGGCGACAAAACCTGGAGAAGCGCGAGGCTGCCCAACGGCGACGAGAAACCGAGCAAATGGACAAGGACCAACAGAAGGTGAGTGATTGGGCTGGATAGCATGGTCAGTTTGAAAAGACCGACTGACGCTGGGGCATCGTGCTCATGTGTGAGGCAGATGACGGAAGACTACAAACGCGAGCGATCTTGGGCCGAGACTGACCGCCGCGATCAGCGCGTGGGCAACTGGCGCAATTTCCAGAAGCAAGGCAAGCGACAGCGTGAGCTGGATCGGCCAGGGTGGAAGGAAGAGAAGCGGGAGAAGAAAGAGTTCGGGGTTGTCGACAACGACGTGCACAAGCGGCAGTGGAAATAATAAGTTAAAAGCCTTGTGCTGTTACATGTCCATGTCCATGGCCTGGTCCTCGCTGTGGTGGTGGGGTTGATGATGGTGGGGATGCTGCTGTCCGTGCCATTGCTGAGGCGCGTGATGCTGGTGATGCTGGAGCTGAAGCTGAAAGTGTTGCTGTGCTTGCAGCATGAGATCGTCCAGGACGCGAATGACATGCTCACGGTTGGGCTGCTTCCTGTTCCATGCACACACGACACAAGGATTGTCAATCGACAATGCTTCACCAGAGATGCCAAAGCAGTTCCACACCCAAAGATGCTGATCTTGCACGCCTCTGTCGTCGCCTTCTTCGGTGCCTGGATGTACGTGTCGGTCTCGTTCTGCAGCCGCTCCAACGCAGCACCGTCTTCGCTGTAGAGAACCCCCAGCAACACGCTTGGAAACACGTAGTAGCTTGCCTCCGACAGATCAATGTTTCGCCGGCGGCGTGCAGCGGTTTGGTCCACTGCCATGCCCTCTCTCTCAGTGTCCTCATCGTCTTCGTCGTCACGAATTCCGTGAGGTGATGGTTGGCGACTCAACGACCTCGTCGCACTACTGCTGATACTGGATGAAGCAACCAGCGACGAGATGGGTGCGCTGGGCGTGGTCGGCGACGATGACGGACTATACCGCTGCAGCGCCCCCATGGCGGCGGCGTCAGGCAAGAACTCATCGCCAACAAACGTGAAGCTGATGGCGTGGGCTTTGACCCACCGGTGGGACAGCTTCTTGCCCTGAAAGACACGCTGTCCACGCCCCAAGAACATCATCAAAGTCAGACTCACCCATGCGATGGCACTGTGGCCACCAGACAGTCAGTCACTCAGTCAACCAGCCACACGTACGCCCTTGTCCACATGGTCACGAAACATGTCGTTGGTGACGATGAATCCGTCATGTTTGACCGCATAGTCGATCACAAACAAGTCATCATGCGACTGCAGACACAGAACCAGAGCACAAGCCCAGACAGATACAGACGCAGTCAATGCGCATGCCGACGCCACAGTGCTGATGAACAAACGCGCTCTACCTGCGGCGGCGTGGCCACCACTAGCCCCTGCGCCTCCAGTGTCTGCAGGACGCTCCAGTCATCTGTCTCCATCAGCCCGTTGCCGCGCGATCCGTCAGCGGGCTTCTGAGCCAGCCAGAACTTGGGCACGAACGCGACGGCCTTGATCATGGCTCCACGTCCGTGCACCAGCGATCCGAAGTACGCGAGGGCCGCAGCCAACCGTGCAATGGACCGGTCGCCGTTGCTGTTCAGCGTCGCGACATTGGCACCATCGAGAACGACGCAGACGGTGGGTGCCGCTGCGGACACGTTGCTGCACCGTCACAAATGCATATCGGGCAACGAAGCAGGTCAGCACCTCATGAACCAACCGCCACCACCATCACCCATCCATGCAGCGCCGCACCTGTTCATTATGTATTGTCACTGGTGATTTGCGATGGACTGTCGAGGCTTTCTCAGGTGATGATTGGCCAAAATGGGTATCGTTCGGCGCTCAGAGGTGAGGGAGAGTCACCCCCCCTTCCCGCCAGACCTGAACAGCGTATGTGTTATTTATCTCATCGTGGTAATTCACCTTCCTCGATACAACCATCATCAAGCCCACAGCGACGATGGCGAGTCGCGCCACCCGTGCAGCGCGAGGAGCCAAAGCGCAGGCAGCGGTGCCGCCCTTTGACAGCATCCGGAACGAGCCTGTGCGCATCTTCCCACCGCAGTCCATCAAGCCCAGCGCCGGCCATGTGAATGTGCTCCAAGTGCTGCAAACCATCCCGGCGCCGGTCGCCGTGGTCGCCGTGTTGAGCACGCTTTACGCGTCGCCAAACCACGCTCTGGCGTTTGCCAACCGCCTCATTGGACGCACGGTCTTCCTGCGCCACGAAATGGATCAGCGCTGCGCTGGCCACGCCGCCTGCGTCTTCCTCTTCTACGACGAACTCAAGCAGTGCGCGTTCCTGCTGGGCCTGGCACGACCGCAGGTGGAATGGCTGCAGCCATCCACGTTCATCAGCGCCGCCATGGCGTCACCTGGTGGAGAGCGCCCCACCGAGCGTGACGATGCATTGGCGAGCATCAATGAAATGGATCGCCAGCGACTGCGCATGGAAGCGCTGGTGTACATGTCCAGCAACCTCGTGTTTGTGGTTCGGGAGACTGCGACTTTTGGTACGACGATGCTCAAGCACGTGCGAGCGCTGGCGGCCGAAAAGCATCAAGTGCTGGCGCACATGGCAGCCACTGCCAAGTCGTCCAAACGATCGGACAAGGGAGAACGCGGCGGCGGCGGTGGGGGCAGCGGTGGAAACCCGTTCGTGCCAAGCCGGTGCGTGCCTCACGTGCTGTTCGTGGTGCCAGCCATAGATGCGGTGCTGCAGTCGACTCACAAGCAACTGACGTCGACCAAGCCTCGTTCCGCCACGGTTGCGTACTGTAAAACCATTGAGACGATGCTCTGCAGTGTGCTCCGGTCGGTGCGTGGCGGCATGGTCGGCTCCGTGCGAACCCGAGATGTGCTGACGCCCACGAATCTTAGCAAGGAGCGCCGCATTTTCAACGTTGATCCAACGCATTGCGTCGTCATCGTGTCCAAGCGTTCAGTCACGAGCGATGGCAGCATCCGCGACCGAATGGAACAAGTGCTGGCTCAATTGGACGACAACACCGATGAGAATGACGATGACAGCGCTGGTGAACACGGTCCGGAACGCGATGAACCCGACCTGGATGTACTGCTGCAGCCGCTGGAAGAAGACGACATCGGGTTCCCGCATGCCATTCAGTACATGGGTCGCTTTGTTGACCTGCTGTTCGCGCATTCGGCGGGGACGTCATCATCGAGCAACAACAAGGACAGCGCGCGTGCTGAGCTGCTGTCGCTCTCGCAGTGGCTGCGGACATTCCATTCGTTGCACAAGAACCTCCAGCGCATGGACCAAAAGAATCGACAGGAAGCAGCAGCAGTCAGCGACACCCAGCAGCTCATGTACCAGCTCGATGGCCTGGACGTGCGATCTTGACCACAGATGGTGGATCTGGTAAATCTTTTCCATCCATGATGACTCTCCAGCCATCGAACCCCATTCCCACACAGCTACACGAGAGTGGTGCGAATGATAGCAAAGAACAGAGGTGGGGCAAACACCCTCAGAGACAGCGTTGATGTACTATATAGTACATGCGATGATGTACTACATGGTACATTAACGTGGTCTCTAAGGGGGTCTAGGGGTACTGTAGATATCAATTTATGCAGTGCTTGAGCGGACGACGTAACCTAATCAATGCAGTCCGTCCACTAGCGTACGCTCAGAGAAAGAACGCGCGAAGTTACTTAATCCTAATGTGAATTCTTAGGAATTGTCAGAACTAGTCACTTTAAACGAGGAACCACCAGAGTGATTGTAGTCATTAAAATCAAGTAGTGCGTAAAGTTCCTAAACCTGATTTGAACCGGTTCCATGTCACCGAACCGATGTAACATTAACGATTATGATCATGGTAGGTTTTTATACACCATGCAGGACTGAGTTCCCAAGTTCCACAGAAAAATCTCTACACTGTCTCTCTGTCACTTCTTTCTCTTCAATACCCTACCCCCTCTCTATAAATATTATATATATAATAGTATAGGAACTCGGAACCCGAGCACCAGCAGCAGATGTCAATGTAACCACAGCCCTTCTAGATATTGTTCAGAAAATTTTGGAACCCGAGTACCCACAAGTCGCCAATTAGTTGCAATTCACTATTGAATTGAAGCACCACAGCAGCTCTAGTAAGTACGA
>NSDO01000718.1:0-22730 GCA_002286825.1 Lagenidium giganteum | reverse complement strand
CGTTCACTGCCAGCGCCGCAATCCTTGCCGCATGCGCGTGCAACTCGGTCCGTGCCGACTGCAAGATGCTGTCCAACCCAGACAACATGTTCGTGCAGACCCTCGCCGGTCTCTTGGGTGAACAGGACAAGCTCAAAGAGATTCCATTTGATAAGGTGTTCGGCCCCATCGAAGCGGTCGCTCCATACTTGTCACAGTGCGTCGCGTCGATCAACGTCGGAGATATCGCACCGAAGCTCTTGTCAGACACACGAGCAAACGAGTGCCTGCAGCAACTCAACGCCACGTCGAATGGCTACTACAGCCTCGCGTCCGAGGTGAATAACTACGTTTGCCCCCTCCTCCAGAATACCATCGTGCCATGCATGGACGACGTGATCCTGAAGTACGCCAAGCAGGCGATGACAACCCAGAAAGATTGCTGCAGCGCGTTGCAGCAGAAGTTTGTCGAATGGTCGGGCTACGACTTGCAGACCATGGTAAGTCTGCTCTTGAAGCACATCGGCAACGTCATTTGCTCGACGCAGACAGTGAAGAGTTCGAATGGCACGATGTCGACCGAGACTTGTGCTGTGACACTGGTGAACCAGTTGAATTATGTGGAATACTGGGAGGTGGGGGGATTGTTCCAGATCCCCACCAGCCAGGCCTGCGACGCGTTCGCGGGGAAGCCGTTCACGCTCGCCAATGGATCGGACGGCAGTGTCTTCTCCACGAATCGATTCCTGAAGCCCGGCGCGTGCTTGAAGCCAGTGGACGAGCTATTTGACCACATCAGCAAGTATCCCGTGCTCAAGCAACTGACGGCCACAGTGAATGGGACAGCGGTGGACCTGACATCCATCTTTGCTGCTGACAAGTGTATGCCCGGCGATTGGTTCATGGGGTGGTTGACGGCGGACGATGGTTTAATGATGACTGTCATCCAGACATACACAGACACGCGACAGGGCTTGTACCGCATCGGTCGCGGCAGCTACGAAGGAAGCTACGACGGCAGCTACCGAGGAAGTTACGCTGGCAGTGGCAGCTACTTTTCCAGTGGTAGCTTTTACCGCGGTGGATCAAGTTACGGTTCCAATTTCGCCGCTAGCCGCCAGGGCAGCTCGTGGGGCGATAACGCGACTGCTCCAGCGTGGGCAAGCGGATCGAATGCCGCCGGAAACGCGTCGTCCTACAACGCCACGCACGTGCCAGCGTGGGCTTCGTCGTCGGGAAGTGGTAACCACACAACCAGTTCGTTCGGTCACAGGGTGCT
Organism: Lagenidium giganteum; assembly: GCA_002286825.1. Lineage (NCBI taxonomy): Eukaryota > Oomycota > Peronosporomycetes > Pythiales > Pythiaceae > Lagenidium > Lagenidium giganteum. Next base: position 21,472 of record NSDO01000718.1, on the reverse strand, counting down.
CTCGAACGCAACCAAGGAAGGCGCGAATGCGACGAATGTGACTGCAGGCAGTCTCAATGCTGGCCAAGACGGTGAGTGGGTGTACGACCCAACCAGCAATGGCTATCGATGGTACGCGGCCAACAGCACCAACGGCATCAACGGCACCACTGCTGGGGCGGGAAACGCGACACGGACCGCACCAGCTCCAACGCCGACCGCCACCCAGTACTACTATTACGACCAACCGCACGTTGACGGCAGCGGCAGCTATTACGCCTACGACTGGGATAGCGATACGTACCACCGCATGAACTACTCACAGTATGTCAAGTGGACGCTCCGTCGCATGTTCCCACGGAACGTGGATCAGTGGTGCTTCCACGCACCCCACGGTGTTGCTGACAAGTGTGAGACCTCCGCGACGGTTGCCGAGCCGTTCGACGTTTCGCCTCCAGCCGCAACTACCGGCAACGCGACGAATGTGACGACCAAATCGCAGAACAGTGCGGTGCAGATCGCCGGGAACTCGGTCGTATTGGGCGTCGCCACGGTTCTGCTGGTGTTTGGCTAGTAGACGAGTTCCCCGGACGTCCAACGACGAGGAAAATGCATTTTGAAACCCAATAATTCATGTGTGCGTTGTGGAAAAAAAGGATGCGGTTGACAGACAGAGCGAGAGCGTCAAGCTGCGCGACTGTGGGTGCTGATGTTGTATCACCAGAGTCATTTCTTGATGCCCAGAAGCTCACCAAGCATTTCAAATGGGATTGCGGAGCATACTTCTGTCCAACATCTGCCAGTGGTGGTGTTTTTGGCAAATGCGACCCCGCTCGACATTTAGCATACGATCAGCTCCTCACATCACTGGACGGATGCGGCGGACTCGGACTGCCACGGCGGGCTGGTGCTGGGAACGCATGTGGCAATCACAAACAGCTCTTTTTGCACTTATACTGATGCTCAGCAAGCTGATCGCACGCTGACGCTATGCAGTGGCGTTGGTTGGTGCGGCACGTAGCCACGCAAACTTGAACGTGAAGTCGATTCCTGCAAACCACAAAGAGAAACAAACAGACAGACTTAGGCATCGTCACCACAACAACTATGAAAGAACATGCATTGTCACCATAGTGAAGAAGTGGGAAAGGCATGATGTACACAACCCAGACCAGCAGGCGGCCTTGGATCTGACCCATCTGATGCTTCAGCACGAACACGAGCTGATAGAACGGCGACACGTTGAGATACCATTTGAGCACGTAGTGCAAGAACACGAACGACACCCACTCCAGCGCACCAAAGGCAAGAATGGTGACGACGGACAACCGTAGGTCAGAGGCGTCCAGTTCTCTGAGCGAATCGTAGTGAACGCGCGCGGGTAGCACGTAGAGCGCAAAGAGGTAGATGGCGTAGAGGAGCGGGATCGCACACTCGACGTACTCGACCAGGGCCAGATACTCGCAGTGGAATAGTACTCGCAAGGTGCGCTGAATCAACTTCGTTTTCTCCTTGGCCGTGAAGGTTGACGAGAATACGACCACGCGTTTCTCCGACTCTGACGGGGAAAAGCGAGGCGGTTTGGAAGATCCGAGTTTCAACGAGAGGATGCGACTGCGTAATCGCACCGAGCGAGAAGAAATGGCGCTGGATTTGCGACTTCGGGACAGCGCACTGCCATAACTTTGAAGGTGATGCAGCAGAGCAGCGCCTGTGGATGAAAGCGGGTGGCGAACGCACGCGCGCATGCGGATCTGAGACAGCATCGACCGATCGAGTGCTTCGGGGTGCTTGCACATCTCGAGAACAAAGTGCATGAGCTCGCGCCGCTGAATTTTGACGTGATGGCGCTTTTGCAGATCGAGAACAATGTTTGTCTCCTGGTACAGTTCAAGCAGCGACCAAAACGTCTCGGCGACGTCGATTGCCATGATCGCGGCTGTGGTGGAGATGGAGCCCGCGCTCTGCATGCAGCGCACCTGGTAGAGCGAGTGGAACACTTCGACCGAAAAGATCGAAATCTCGGGTAAGTGGTCTTCCAAATGCGAAGACGCTCGTGCAACCACATACTTCATAAAAATCTTGACGAGCGGGAGGAGCAAGACCAATCCTGACTGCTGGGTCGGCTTGAGCGTTGCGAAGACTGCGTTATACGCTGGGTAGACCAACGTGAGCACTGATTGTGCGATGACAATGCGACTGTGCTGCCACACGCGGAGTCGAAGGTCAGCGATCCGGAGAAACGGCGAGCGCCCAACCACGATCAAGAAGACCAGCGAGACCAGGCCAATGTAAGGCACGATGGTGGCCACGAGCGAGAAAGGAATTGGGAAGACATCGAGGCCAGCGCAGAAGGCGAGAAGCAACAGAGTGTTGGCGACAGCCGTCGAGATTGAGATGACAATCATCTGGCGCGGCGTCAAGTTGAGGTCCGGAATCATCAATTGTGCCTGAAGGATGATACCGAACGTGATGAACAAGTACGTGATGGCCAAACGAACCCAGAAAGTACCATTGGCTCGCCATCCTGCCTCCCGCGGCTGTAGCGGGATGGCGTCCAGCAAGAGCACGACCAGCAACGCTGGTGCCGGCGTGAGAAATGCTCGACTCAGACCTTGAACAAACGACTCGCTCTCCTGGAACTCCTGCAACGCCTGCAGGCGTTCAATCGAGTACATCCCTAGGTTGTATACCTGGACCTGTTCCCACGCCATCACGAGCCGATGCAACGACTGCTGGAGGCGATGCGGCCACGAGTGCTTGCGCGTTAGTGAGGTTGGCGATGCCGCAGTGCTCGAAGGTTCCTGGGAGCTGATCTTGCGCACAGTCATGGTGTGCGATAGCGGGAGCACCTTGATGGAGCCGTTCTTGGCGACTCGGCGCTTGGGTTCGAGTGCAGGCGCAGCTGGTTGCGTCTCACTCTCCGCCGACGTTAAACGGCCCGAGCGCACCCGCGAATTGCTGCGTTGCAGGGACTTCGCGCTTGCACGCTCCTCGAGAATGGTCGTGCGCACCGGTGCGAATGGAGCCTGGAGCGCGTCGGCGAACAAGCCCTGGTCTCGAGCAGTCAGGCGCCGAATGTTGCGCGTGGACGATGGCTTGTAAGCCACATGGGCAATGGTAGTGTCGTCTTCGGTCGTCACTTGATGCAGGGCCGTGATTGAGAGCTTGGTCAGCACCGACGCGTGCGGCGCCAGCGGCTTCACTCGCGTCGTGGGGTGGCGCCACATGATGCTTCGGCCGGACGCAGCCGCTTCGAATGCGACTACGGCAAAGACAACGTCGAGCCAGACAGCAGTCTTCACGGCTTCATGACAATGTCGATCGTGCTTGTCTTGGAGGAACGCACGGATTTATTTTGCGGTCGTGGGCGAGTCAAGATAGCCTTTGCGATCATGACTTGCCAGCGCCGAGAAAAGAACGCATCTGAAAAGGCACAATGTATAACAAAGCATGCGGGTGAAGATGACTGTGCCAACAACATTCAGTTAGGAACTACGCGTGGGCCGCGTGAGCCAAGCCACAGTCTCAATGTGGGGCGTGTGTGGCAACATGTCCACTGGCTGGAGGAACGCAACTTCGTAAGCGCCGGCAGCACACACCAAAGCGAGGTCACGAGCCTGCGTCTGTGGATTGCATGACACGTAGCAGATGCGTGGTGGCACCATGTCGAGCAGCAGGTCCACGAGCTTCTTGTGCAAGCCCGCGCGTGGTGGATCCACGATGACTACGTCTGGCTTGGATACCGCGGCGTCGGTCACGCACGCGTTGTCCCATTTCTTGGTCAAGTCCATGCCGAAGAACGCCATTTCGTCTTCTGTGTAGCCGTTGAAGCGCGCGTTGGCCCGTGCCTTGCTGACCGCCGCGTCCACAATCTCGATGCCTAAAACCTTGCTAGCAAACGGCTTCATGCAAATGCCAATGGATCCGACACCGCAGAACAAGTCCCACACAACAGGTGGACGACCCAGCTTGTCAGCAAGTTCGTGATCGTCTTGCAAAGCCTGCTGGACCACGCGATACAGCACTTCTGCTTGAGCAGTGTTGGGCTGGAAGAACGAGTCGAACGAGATGTGGAAGCGATGGCCCAGAATCGAATCGACGTAGTGGTCCCGGCCGTACAGCACGCGTTCCACGGGCGCATCGTCTGGTTTGATGCCTTCGTGACGCATGGCCTGAGCATCTGCTCGCTGGACGATGGACACAACGTTATGGCCAGCTTCTCCCGCAGTGGCGTCGAGTTGCTGCACCAGCTCAGCAGTCAGGGCCGCCAAGGCATCACTGTCAGGACCACACATGTTGCTTGTCACGAACGCGACCATGAGCTCCTTTCTCTTGTTGACGCAGTCCCAGCCCTTGCGCAGCACGACGTTCTTGAGAAAGCCTCGGTTCTTCTGGAAATCGTACGCGGGGATGTTGAATTGCGGGCCAAGCGTCTGGAGATGGCCCAGGATGGCATTGCACTCGTCGTCCTGCAGCGAACACGCATCGATCGACAGGAGGCGTGCGTTCCAGAGCCACTGCTTCTGGCGTTTGCTACCCAGTTGTCTCGTGCGGCGGACGTGGGTCGAGGCCATCGGGAACAAGCCCAGCGTCCAGTCGGGCAACGGCGCCGTTGCTTGTTCGTCGGCGTCGCCCCGTGGCTTGTCGTCTTGCAGCAGCCAGCGCCCTGTGCTGCACGAGAATTCCATTTTGTTGCGGTATCCGTAGATCGCACGATCCTCCGCCTGTGCATCGGTTTGTGGCACGCCGAGAATTGGTCGGATCTCGACCGATCGCTCGGCCTGCAGCGGCGCCAACAGCTCGTTGATGCGCGCTTGCTTGTGCTCCAGCTGTGCTTGATACGCCACGTGCTGGTGCCGGCAGCCACCGCAGTGCTCGAAGTACGCCGTGCACTTGGGCGCCACTGTGGCCGGGCTGGTGCGCACCTGCCGCACAGGGACGCCCAACACGAGGAACTCGCGCGACCGCGACGGCTTCCACGTCAAGTCTCGCTCGTACACCTCCACGTCGTACACGTCGCCTGGAATCGCAAATGGCACGTTGATATGCACGCCCGAGGCATCATCGCGGCCAATGCCATCGCCGTTCTCGTCCGTTTTCGTGATTTCCTGCACCAAGCAAGCAAATGGGATGATAATGAAAAAAAAAAAAATAAATAAAAACATCGCAGCAAGCACGCACCACAGTCACAATGCGTTTGGCTGGTGGTGCACGCGCAGCTTTGGCCGTGGCGAACGCACGCGCTCGATGAGCTGCTCGCAGTGCTTGGACCAATGGCGCTCGCGACGTCAGCATTAATACGGTATTGATGGAGCGCAACCGTTGGTGGGGGATCTGGTGGGGGCCACCAATATATTGGTTGTGTGGACCACACTCATACAATTGGTAACGTACAATACAGTAGTAGGTATGGAGAAACCTTCGGCACCAATAGATATATTTTACGAGATGGTGCCCAAACTTACAAAGTCTGGAGAAGTTCGAGGGTCGCTTCATGGAGCTCCTCGACCGACTGCGCCCGATGACGTGGCGAGACGTCGAGCATTGCAATGAGCAGCTCCAGTGTGCCGTGAGAAATAGTGTGTTCGATGCCCCAAGAACGCAGGATGCCCTGGACACCAACACGCCGCAACGCGTCGAAGCTGGCGTCTGATGGTGATGCCACCTCGAACAGTGGCGAGCCGGTGAGCAGGATGAAGAGCATCACGCCTAGCGACCACACGTCGGCCAGGAACGGATGGTACGCAGCGTTGGCCACTACTTCCGGAGCCATGTAATACGGCTTGCCGACACGTCCCACGCACGTGAAGTCCGGCTCGTTGGCTGGCACGAAAGTACTGAGTCCGAAATCGCAAATCTTGGCTTGGAACTTGTCATCGAGTAGCACGTTCTCGAGCGACAAATCGCGGTGCGCAATGCCATGGCGATGCAAGAATGCGACGCCTTCGAGAATCTGGGCGAACACTTGCAGCGCAGTCTTCTCTGGCAGACACATGGACGGCTGTCGCTCCAAGAATGCGTACAGATCGCCTTGGGCGCAAACCTCCATCGTCAGCAGTGCTTCCGTTTCGGTCTCGCGTTGGTCTAGGAACTGGATGACATGACGATGGCCGCCGATCTTCTGCAACACACGCGCAGTCTCGAGCTCTTGCCAGGCACTGCTGAGGTTGTCTGCAACTTCGGCGGCAGACTGGCATGTTGTTTCTTCGTCGGAGAGCACGAAGTGTTTGATCACGACCGAGCTGGCGTGAGTGCTGTCTTCTGGCTGGAGCTGGCAGAGATAGACGGCAGAGGTTGGGCGGAGAGACAACAACTTAGCAGAGTGCGCAAGCTCACCAAACGCGACGGGCTTGGTGACGGGAACTTCGGCAAGGGCAGGGTGCTCGCTGGTCATATACTGCATCAAGCAGGGGAGGAATGCTGGTTCGAGAGAGCAAATGGTATTCTGGTGCTGGCGAATCCGTTCTTGCCGCTCGTGACCGGGCGACGGTTATGCAGCGTCCGATGATGGGACAAACGTCGAAGCTTCCAGAAGTTTTGATCTGAAGTGTGAGAAGAACGGAGGGTCGCCGAGCTTGATCTCGATGGCTGGAACGTCGCGAGAATGCACCGAGAGGTCGCAGAAGGACGAGTAGCGTGTTCTCGAAAGGTGTTGGATTGGAAGTTCTGAGGCATATCGACTTGCCAAGCACAGCAATGCCTTCTGCTGGCTGACAACGGCCACGGGAATCGTCGTGCCCGTTGGGGGTAGCCGAAAAGAAGGATCTGTGTGCCAAGCATCGATGAACTTTGGTTGCAAGGTTGAGTGAAGTATGCTCAACGCACGGTTTTGCTGAATGTTAGTGACTGGTGTATGTGGATGAAGAGGACAGAGCCATGCGCAATCCAACGTGATGGCGCATTTGTTCTGCAAGAGTATTTCAAGTTGAACGAAAAGGCTGAGGAAATGCTGTGTCGTGCCTACACTAGCAACACACCGAAGGCAATTTTTTCATCGCAGGCACCATCAACGAATCTGAGCGAATGGCGTTGTTTGACCTGAAGCGTGATACGAAAGCTATTTGTCATCGGATGCTCGCAAGTGTCGCCGCAATGACGAGGTTACGAGAGAGCACCAAGCCAAGCCGAACGCCCTCGAGGCAAAACCTTAGGAGTCCTAGGACATGCCAAGCGATTTTCTGGAATCTGCGAGCCCGAGAGTATCCCCACGGTCTCGAAATGGTCATCGCTAATGACAACACTGGCCCTTTGCAAGAGCGCTTGCACTATCCCGGCAATGTGCGGATTCTTCAAGGTTGAAAGTTGGGTGTAGTATGTATGAGCAACGCTAAAATCTTGTCTTACAAAATAGCAATCCGACTGAGCGAGCGGAGCACACCTTTTACTTGCTCAAGGGGGCTGGCTGTACACGGGATCAAGTCATTTCACTCTACTTAGCTACGACAGAGCCTCAGACACTGTCGTTGTTGGCCTGGAGGTTGTCGCTGGTTAGCCGTCACAACCATTGCCAAAGCCTGTCGTAGCCACCTCTGAGTCGTCACCCAGATTCTGAGCGTGACACTAGCGGTTAGTATGGTGCCAGAGTGATCTGAGGGCCCACAGAACGAAGAGTAGTGTGTTCTCGAAGGCGTGTTGGATCGAAGAATCCGACGACAAACAAGCATTTTCTCCTGAATAGACCTGGTGAAGCCCGTTGGTCGTTCTGACAAGTCGGGGTGAACGAAAGAAGATCAAATACCAGCTCACCATCCCCATCAGCATCGATCAAGCCAGGTCGCACGACCTACTCCAGGCGCCGACGCCAACTTACAAACCAAGCGTTAGCCATCGCACTGAAGTTGCTTGTCAGCCATTCAAGAGGGACTTGCCAGACCCTGTGGGCTTGGTTCTATTCCTCGATACGCCTGGACGTTGCGGGCAACTTGGAGTGCAAAAGACCATAAAGAAGGTCCGGCGGAGATCCGATCTTGGCCTCGATCGGTCTATCAAACGGTCCAGTGAACTATCATTATGTGCGTCCAGAGCACACCATACGCTTCCATAGGCCAGGATCGCCCGGATGAACACAAGATCAGGATGACGCGATAGCGCAGACGTGGTACAATGCGTGCGAGATACCCTGGAGCTAAGAACGCACCGCACTTCAGACTCTGGATATCATTCCCTTCGCCAATAACGGACGTCCCTGACCACAGCAGCAGGCAATGATATCGCTGCGGCAACAGCAAAGACCACGTTTGCAGACATTAAATATCAACGAAAGCGACTGACGCATGTAAACCGAGTGCTGGTTCAAGCGACCACATCAAACAACATCCATGCACGCCTACGACTACTCCATCACCAGCCACAGCTGGAGCCAAGCCTCGAGATTCGATGGTGCATGCGTTGCTTCACTTTCCGAGGCGTCTGCGACATCGACCGATGCTTCCTAAGATGTGGAGTCAGCCCCATCCGTCGTCTCCGCATTTAGGATTTTTCTCCTTCAGCTGCCTGGTCGGCGATGGTGGAGCCTCCAGAAAATAGCCTAGGAACGGGGATTACCAAACAGCCTAGGAACGGGGATTACCAAACGTGGCGTCCATGAATCGTCCGGTCTGCGTGAATGTACCTTCTGAAGGTCTTGGATTCCGAGTCACTGCATTTTGGCTCGATGCCTGGCTGCTGAGAGCGCTCACTTTAGACCATTCTGAGCGCTTCCAGGCACCAAACTCCGCCCACGCATTGATGTCAGTTGAAATCACCACCTCGTGAGCTCAGTCTGCGTGTCACCTTCTCGTCAAACCGCCCTCGCCTCAGTGCTCCCATATGCAGGCTGAGATCTCTCGCGCAAGTAAGACCGGGGAACCGAATGTCCATTCGGTTGCATTGGCGTTCGAGATCTACCACCACCGCTGTTGTTATGTGTGGCTATCGCGCGCCCACTACTCTGGCTGTTGGTGGGTATGTGTGATGGCACACGTTGCGATCATGGCGTGCGCTGGGTTCATCGCAGTGCTCATGTGGCTGTTGCGTGGATCCGACATCATCGACAAGCTCAGCAAGTTCGTGGCAGCAACGGGAGACGTACGCATCACACCTGTGGCCGTCATCTACGTCATCGTCTTCAGTGTGCACTTGCTGCTGCTCGGCAACATGGTCTGGCAGTCGGTGCGATACCGTCGCCCAGTCTTCCGAAGTCGTGCGAGCGATTTCAAGAGCTTCCAGTACGACCTCGACGAAAACTTCCCACCACCGCTCCGGCGCTACCCGTCGGCGCGCGCATTGCACCACGCGACGACAACTATCTGGGTGAATTTATTTGGCCAGAATGGCTTCTTCTCTGAGTCGTCGACAAAGTTTGGTGTCTATTTGGTTCTGCGCAAGGCGTTCACGACACTGGTCCAGACCGTGCATTTCTGTTATCTCACAGCACATTCCGACGCGACTGGGCTTACGACAGCGTGTGTGGTATCGATTGCACTCAATTGCGCCACCGTACCGCTCATCCATCGCCTGGAGAATCGCCAACGTGCCCACGCGCACTTAATTTGCCTGCTGGGTGACCTGATCTCGACGTTTGTCGGGTTACTCATGGTTCCAGTCGCGCTGATGCGACCGTTTGCCACCCACGTCACCGCGTTGGCTGCTGACGCTTCAGGCACCAGCTCTTTGTGGTATAGAAACACCGAGATTGCGCGCATCGCTCTCCGTGCCGAGTTCCAGGTCTGGAAATCGTCCGCTGACGTGGCCTGTGTCGCGTGCATGGCCGTCATGCACCTCACGAGCGTGATGGCGCTCATGTCTATCATTGCCCGCGAGCCCATTTGTGGTATGATCGAGATTCATCCTGCCCACGTCGTGCCTGGCAGCCCAACCAAACGACCAGTGGCAAAGCCAGACCCTCATACGCTTTCAGTGTTGGCTCGAACTGTTGCCGGTCAACCTTACGCGCAGCTGCCAAGCTGGATGAGTGGGCTGGCACAGGTGAGCTTCATGCTCTGGGGCCTCGTGTTGCTGGTATGCCACGTCATGGGACTCGTACAGTCTCAGCCATCCGGTTGCCTCGTGCCTATCAGTCGTTGGTCGATCACTGTGCCGGGTTGCGTGGTGCTCGAGTACTCATGTGGGCCGCGGATGCCAGCACTTGGTGATCAATTGAATGCCATGGATGCCAAGTCACTACGGCAGCTCATTGTGACTGGATGCTCTCACTTTGAAATACCCCGTCAAGTCCAACGGTTCCCGTTCTTGGTGGGCGTCCAGATCCACAACTCCACAATTGCCAACTGGGACCTTAGCACCGAGCTTTACCAGCACCTTCGCTTTGTGCGCCTGAGTGGGACGAATTTCACGCCGGCAGCCACCCCATTTGGCAAGAATGTGTCGCTTCCTCCAACTTTGCAGTCCGTCGAAGTGTGCCGAAGCAATCTCACGGTCTTTCCCTCCACGTTGCTGCAACAGGACGCTGCTATCCGGACGCTTACCCTAGATTTCGCCCAGTTACGCGATCTTCCTGTTGCCAGCAGTCTACCAGCACATGTCGAAGAGCTATCGTTCGTGGGAAACAACTTGCAGACTGTTCCGACTGAGCTGATCTCGCTTCCGCTGTTAAAGACACTGGTCTTGGACGATAATCCAATCATAGCACTGCCAGCAACTCTGAACGGCGAGATGGCACGTGTCTGGACGCTCAGTCTCGCTGCAACCAATATCAGCGAGTTACCGCCGTGGACCACCGCCATGGTTGCAACGGGTGCACGGACAATCATTGCAATGAACTCGAGCCTGTGCGCTGCCAATGCGCAACCAAACAACACGTGGCTACAGTGCCATGGTAGCAAACCACCGTGCACTAGACGGTACGACTTGGATTGACGAAGCCCCGATGGCGATTACGCTGTGCTGTCACCATAGATTTGCAGATAACCACAAATTTGGACCCCGCAGCGTTCCCTTAGGATTGAACCCGTGCTGAACAGTGCATTGCGGCCAACGCAACAACGAAACCTGATAAATTTAAAGATCGATTAGTTTTAAATTGATGGTGTCAACTCTTCCCTTGGCGAGACGAAATATGGCTTCGTCTAGTGAAGAAGCAGCGCTTCCTTTAGTGCTTAGAAAGATGAAATATACAAGATTATCTTCAGACATGAATCAGTGTGCGACACCGTACGCGTGGCATATCGTCAACAGGAGGAATATCGTTCTGACGCAGCGGAGTGGTGTGCTGAAGTGTGCCCTCATCAACATCTTGTTGCATCCCTGGTGGCCGTGGGCATCCAGCAAAAAACCTTGCAAGCATATAACAGTCTGACTATGACGCTTTACCCGCGCTTCGATCGTTGGTTGCATTGCATTCGACTTTCGGATTGGTCTTGGCCGTTTGGGTAGCGTTGCCACAGTACGGACTGCCAGTGAGCAGAACCGTCAAAGCAACGTTTTTCTCAACCCATGCCGGTAGTGCAGATATCTCGGTATGTTCCAGCGCCAGCACTGCTATGGAAACGTTATTTTCAAGAACATCTGGAAGTTTCTGCAGTGGATTGTACCCGAGGGAGAGATAGACACACGAGGTGGGTAATCGTGCTAAGGCAGGAATCTCGTTCAACTGATTGCCGATGAGCGACAAATCAGAGAATGGAATTTCCATGAGCGTGTCTGGAATACTCTGGAGCTCCGAGTATTCGATGTACAACGTTTCAACATTTCTCCAGTGCTCGTACAGATTACTCGGCAGAATCGAAAGGTTGGTGTGCGAGATTTCAATGTCTTGTAACAACGGTGGCAATGGACCAAGAAGGCCGTCAGGTATCTCGGACATGTTCGTGGTAAGCAAACCGAGATACACCAAGCGAGGAAAGCCCTTGAAAACAGCGGCTTCCTCTCCCCATCTGCTGATGGTTGAATTCCAGGTGGACAACGCGACCAAGTTGGAGAATGTCAAGATTGCAGGCGGAACAGTCATCGCGGGGCAGTTAGCGAACATCAACATCGACAGCACAGCCACATCCAATCCACCCAACGATGTGTCATTCGGGGACGTGGTTCCACGTAGTTCGCAATCCAATTCATACACGGCACATGGATAACCTGCAGCGAACCATGGAGCCATCGGCAGCAAACACTGCGAGTCGGGAGCACCGGTCCGTCGCTGGGCTGAGATTTGTAATGCCAAAACAGCAAAGCCAAGCAAACCAAAACACCAGTGCATGACTACCAGTACAACGTGTCTGCGATGTTTGTACGCTGCTGAAGGACTTCTTTGTGACGCCTGTCGATGGAATTGTAGTTGTGCTGAGTCGATAAGCTCAGAGACAGGAAAAACAGCCGCAGACGCATGCGGAGACGGCCAACTGCTCTTCGCTAGAAATTCTCCGATTTCCATCAACGACGACACCATGCTCAACTGAGGGATGATCTTGCCAGCACATTGCATTGGTGTTGATGCAAACAGCAGCTGAAACTCGGCAACCAGTTGAGCAAAACGCACAGGCAGAAACATTTCCAATGGAAACGTGTACCGGCTAGGGATGTACGCTTGGCAGTACGGGATCAATACGAAGGCAGGGACGAAAACAGAGCCAACAAAACACGTCGCGACGTCGAACACCAAACACATTATCCTTGTGAGCATGGCTGGCGGTCGGTCTGATCCACGATACATGAGGCGCAGGAGCATATGCACACCAGGGGTTGAGAAACAATTAAACACTACAGACAATGTAATGATGGTGCTTTTGCTGGGATCGGCGAGATACGTGCTTGCAGCCCATGCTTGATAGACTTGCGATACCACTTCCACAAGTTCACGCACAATGTATAGCTCATGGAAGTAAGCACTGTTGACGCTTAGAGTCTCCACTGCCCACCCACACGACCGGACAACCCCACTGACGGCGCGACGTAACGCGGACATGTACAGCAACGTCGGTGGTTTTCTTGCTGTTGTGACGGCACTTGCTCTCTGAGATGGCGTTGCTTGGACGTGAATCACTGTTGTCATCTTGGACGCTGGCCTGAGTCCCCGTCGTCGCGTAAGCAAATAGAGAGCACGAAAGACGAGCAAGATGTGAAGTCCGGCGCATAGTCCGAAGCAGAACGCCCAGACGCCGAAGAGGTTTGTGTCGGTGGGAGACACGAGTGACGCGTAATACGTCGCGAACGGGTTGCTGAGTGTCCAACTGCCGCGAATGGATCGTAGCTCGCACCTTTCACCGCATCCGCCACTTCAGGCGCCATGTAGTACGGCTTGCCCACGCGACCAGTGAGAACGCATGATGCCTCCACACCTCGCACAGACATCAGTGATGACCGAGCAGCATACACAGCAAGTCCAAAATCTGCCAACTTCCACGAGCCACTGTGATGCAGCAAGATGTTCTCAAGCGATACGTCTCGATGGGCCACTCCACAGCCATGTAGAAACGCGAGACCCGCTGCTAGCTGCGCCATCACGCTCACAGCGTCTGTCTCGCTCATTGACGATGGATTACGCTTGCTCAAAATGCGGTGCAAATCACCACCACTGCAGTGCTGCTGCACGAGATACAGCGTCGAATCCACCACATGCTCTTGATAATGCGCCACGACGTTCGTGTGGTTGCCGAACATACGCAACACTTTAGCGATTCGCAGCTCTTGGTATGGATCATCGGCCATATGCGCGCGGGTGGAACCAACGCGATCGAGGTTGCGTTGTTGCGCTGTGAGGGTCTCTTGCGCTCGATCCAGCATCACCTTCTTGACGACAATCTGGCGAATGGACGAGTTGGTGTCAATCCACACCGTTCCCTCCTCTGCTTTTTGCGTGCACAGCAAGATCTGGCCATACATCGCAGGGGCGATTGTCTTATGCACGCGGAAGTCACAGTCAAGCTCCACTGCAGGTGTCGGTGTGACCATCATGAGGCCACCGTCGAAGGTGGTCATTGCAAAGGAGCCGCTGGTTTGACCGAGAAGCTGCTTGGTGGTACTTAGTTGGCTCTGTCGATGCTGGGACGGCCGCTACTTCGTCAAATGAGGACTGGTTTGCAATGGGCAGGAATGGTGGCCGCCCGCGTCAAATAACGGTCGCGGCCATGGCAACCTTCCAGGATCGACTTGCATTTGCACAGGTGATTAAGTCTGTAGGCACGGTGACTTGTTGTTGGTCACGCAATGCTGTACACCACGGAAATTGATTCTGAAGGAAATCTGTTGTGGCGGTTCGTGGGTCTGATCCTGCGGTCGGCTGCACGTCGTGGACTTGGCCGACGGTCGGCCCGACCTTTGGCGTCAAAACCACCCCGCAAGTTCACACGGGGTGCCGTGCCTCATGTCGCCACTACCACAAGTCCTCAAAGGTTTATGTCGGCTGTAGCGTTCTGTTGCACTGAAGATCGTGGGCGATCGTGACATCGAAGCTCGTGTTGCCAAGGTGTACGGCTTTGCAGCGCCGAGTTCTTTTCATCGCCGAGTCGGCGGCTGCGATCCGCCGCTGCAAGATCCAATGGATTCGGTAAATTCTTTACGTAGCTCGCAAGGAACATTTATGCAAGAGATGAGTGATGGTTCCGTGTGAGAAGCGGCCCACAATGTGGCTGCCACCGGACATGCAGTAGACAACCGGTGGTCGTTGTGGTGAGCGACGCGTTAACAGGCGGTCGTTGGTCGTTTGGCGTCTCTCCCGGATGAATGATCACCGCTTACGATGCACACAACGAGTTTGTGGAATCAAAGGCTCGCTTGGAGCTTGGAGCAGCTTCGGAGATTGTCTTCGCTGGCAATATGCCAGCGGTAACCCATCCTTATTTTTCATGGTATGTTTTCTGCTGCGCAGTGGCACGGCATCAAGGGTCGCGCATGGAAACAATCAAGGTCAACGTGCTACCGTTAAGCATTTACTTTGCGAGAAGGATTCCTTCTAGCGAAGTTAATGTTCCAGCGCAAGAGCAACCTTGACTGGCTCTGTCGCGCGCTGGACATTAAAACCAGTGGTGACAAAGGCCATCATATAAAACAGCTGGATAAAGGAGTTGCGTCATCACAGTGCCTGTTGTGCAGGTTCCTTCTGCCAAAGCCACTTAGATCTTGGCATGCCGATTCAACATATTGTGAAACTCTGCGAACGAAAGGTGGATTCTAGTGCAGTAAGGAACAGACTTCAAAAGCTGGTTTGCTAAGCGTGTGAGTGAGTCAGCTGGTAGGAGCTTGGATTGCTGAACACTACGCACCAAACCATCAGACCATTTAGAACGGGTTGGATTCATGCCATGAATGTCATGGGGCTGACATTACTAGAACTGTCGGTGAAGAGTGACTACAAAACTTCACGTTGTCATTGAATTCTGTTACCATGCAACCGATAGCCTTCGTGTCTTGCCGGAGAACAGGTAGTTTGCGTACATGTTGGGCGAGCAAGGCTGATTATTGCGGATGTCTGAAAACATGGCGGCTGAGTACGCGTAGGAAGAAGACATTGATCTCAAGGTGTGAGAGCTTTTTTTTCGTGTTTTGAATTAGGAGTACTGAGCTTAGTGCCTCAAGCAACCTAGATAAGCAAATCACTGAGTGTCTGCTATGTGAAGAGGAACGAGATCCCCGGCTAAGAGCTCTTCAAGTCTGGCAGGGATTCCGTGGGGGCCGTGGTGGGTGGACATGCGACGGTCAAGGGTCAGGTTCACACAGGCGTCAGCCATTTGGTTAAAGATACGTCGATGGTGACGGGCGCGGCACGATGGGAACCGGGTTAGCTGGGTCTGGATGCGGCTATAGAGTGATCGCAGCATGAGATGCCTTGGTCTGTGGCCGGAGTCGACCATAGTATTCAAGATGCTACAATCTCCAATGATGGTGGGGTTATTGGTATCCGGGAGCGAGTGCAGGCCAGCAAGAGGTCCCTGGAATTCAGCAACGTTATTGGTCATGGCTTCCTCGCGATGAAAAATGGCAGCCGCTCGCGTGATGGCGACCGATGATCCAGATCTCTGAACGTGAACGAATCCGAAAGCTGCTGGGCCTGGATTACCTCGGGCGCCACCATCTAAGAACAATAGGGTCTCGGTCAAAGCTCGAGCGGGTGGCGCTGTCGTTGTCACAGGTTGGCTTGGTGGTGATTCCAAGATGGAGCTACGGCAGATGCTGGGGTTTCTGGCAAGGAGGTAGGCTGTACTGGTCGCTGTCGCGTGTGTGACTCGGGCCGACAACGAAGTGTTCGCGTCAGCGTCGAAGCGCGCGCACCACATGAGACGAAGCATCCAATCGCCTCAGCTTGCGGAGAAAGGCTACGTGAGCATCCTGCGTGTCAAGGCCGGAGCCAAAACGCCAGCTATGGAGCACTCGAGGCAACCTTAGGCCCAGGGCGGCCAGAACGACTTCCCGTGCTGGTCCAATTCACGATGGCCCTCCACGGTTCTTCGAGCGCGTGCCAAATGCTCTGCTCTGATGGACGTCATCCAGCGGAGGAGTTGGGCTTCGGTGTGTTCCGTGCACTCCGTCTGCATGACCTCTGCCATAAGGTGTGAGAGCGTGCACTCCGTGTCGATGCTGGCCGGACTGCTTTACAAGCGTCTGGGTGTCAGCGATTATCCCTTCATTATCGTCAAACATGGATCCACCCAGGACGGCAGCAGACGCAAATACGTTCTGTTGGATACTTGATGTGGCCACACTCAGAGATTGCAGCAGTTGCAACGCCGTGTAGTAGTCTACGACATGATCATCTAAAACGAGGCCGGACGGTTTGCCTGGTCGGTTCAACAAGTGCCATCCACAAGCCGCGTAGTGCGTTGTGAGCCCGCCGAAAGCTTGGCTCATCTTGTTTGCCTGCATGGTGGCCTCGTTTGCTTGCGATTTATGCTTGCGACTACTCACTGTGTCGCCGGACCCGGGCGCGGACTGCCGACGCTTGAGAGGCGTGATCTCTGCAACCAGCGGGTCGACCATGGCTGCATCCACGCTAGCGTTGCTGTCCACAGCGTTGGTGGTAGCGAGGGTGTTAGTCTGGTTGGTATGAGAATGCACTTGTGTTGGTCCGCTGAAGGTGCGGTCTTCCGCAGTGCTATTCATAGGAAAATTGCTCAACTTTGTCTGCTTCTCTGTGTCATGCATGCTCTCATCTTGAGAACAAATAGCGTCTCAGATAAACTAGTTTGAAGTTCTTGAGATTAACGCAAGGACACGCCACCTTCTAGACATTGCGCTTCCATCGCGACCAGGACCAGGTCGTAATCTGCTATTGCTTCCTTAATCCAGTTTGCACTTAGAACCTCGATCACAGTCGCAGTTAACGCGACCCCAAAATACCGTCACAGTGGTTTCATGCCGGCATCAACTCGTAGGTATTTCGGTGGCATTGGATGCCGCGCCGTACTTTCTTGGTCTGCTCCACGTAAATATCAACCATCCACTGCCGCGCGATCTTGTGCGTCTCCTGCCTGGTACGATTAACAGCACATCGGGTCGCAATCAATCACTTATGCACCAGTAAGTTCAATGCCAACTTTACTTTTACGCTGACCTAGCATACTAGGGATAATGCTGGTCGATACTCGGGGCACTGTGCAAATGAACATGAACGGCGACGAGATTACTAATATTCTAAACGTCACCGTGCCTTAGATGAACATTCTGGATACTTCGGATGCTGTTGGTCGTTCGGATGGCTGTACGCGTAGTGTTTGCTGGAGCAGCTCAACTGTAAAACTACTCACTCGGTCCCTCAAGCCCCACTGGGGAAGCATGCCTTCTACGCCGACTTCGCAAAACGCTCGAAATTCCTTGTCGTCTAGCGACGCTGAACGCTCGAAATTCCTTTTCGTCTAGCGACGCTGTCGCCACCCACGGAGACCCCGTCAACAAAATGAACAACACGATGCCAAGCGACCACACATCTGCTGCAAATGGATCATACGTGGAGCCCATCGTCGCGTCAGCCACCTCCGGTGCCATGTAATACGGCTTACCCACGCGACCTTTCAATACACATTCAGTCTTCGCTGATGATCGCAACGATGGCGAGGACATTGATGACGATGGTGATGACGGTGCGATAAACACAGCAAGACCGAAGTCTGCCAGCTTCCATGCTCCACTCTGGTGCAGCAAGATGTTCTCGAGCGACACGTCTCGATGAGCCACGCCACAACGGTGCAGAAATGCGAGACCTGAAGCCACGTGCGCAGTCACGCGCAAAGCATCTGGTTCGTTCATCAATGATGAGCTGCGTTCACTTAGGATGCGATGCAAATCACCGCCGCTGCAGTGCTGCTGCACGAGATACAACGTTGAATCCATGAGATGTTCTTCATAGTGCGCCACGACGTTGATGTGGTTGCCAAACATGCGCAACACGGTGGCGATACGCACTTCCTGGTACGGATCATCAGCTACTTGGATGTGGCTGCGATCCTTGCGGTCTAGCCTCAGTTGCTGTCGTTCGAGTGTCGCTTGCGCTAGTTCCATCATCACCTGCTTGACGACGACGTGGCGAATGGTCGATTTAGTGTCGGCCCACATCGCTCCTGCTGCGGCTGCTTGTGTGCACAGCAAAATCTGGCCGTACATGGCTGGTGCGATGGCTTGAAGCACGTGGAAGCCGCTGCCTCGTTCCTGTGTATGAGTCGGCGCGAAGCCAACAATACCGCCGCCGAGCTTTTGCATTGCAGAATCGATCACGCGAGCGCGTTGAGCTGATTTTGACGTTGTACTGGTTGATGGCAAAACGCGGAGTGACAGCAGCAGGTCGCGCACGCACCCTGGTCGCCTCCACTTTCCGCCTGTCCAGATACGTTCATTGAATTTCCACAGAGAATTGCCCGGCTACGAACAAGATTAAACCGTCAGCTCGTCCCAATTGAATATTAGAGGTCACTGTCTGCCCAAGGTGTTCGAGGCTCGTAAGTTGTTTGCAGCCCACGCGGTGCCACAGTATCGGCCATTTTGTGCGACATCCAGGCACCGAGGCACGCTGTCTGCTGTCTGTCTCGCTCATCGACCGTTGTGTTCTGTTGCGGTTTGCTCAGCACACCTGCGAGCGGGGTGCTTCGCACGTAAATGCAGTCTCCATCCTGGCGTGCGCCGAGGCGATCCACACGTCAAGCAGATTCGACAGCCATCGTGTCAAACCTGGGTTCGCAGCGGTCGGTCCGTTGAGAACGTGGTCGGTCGATCGGTCGAAGCTTTGGGTGCACACTTCTGGGGAATCGACCGAAGCACCCGAATCTGGGTCCCCGAACAATAACCAGTCGACAGCAAATTGCTGCCAGCCATGCAGGGATCAACTGATGTTGTCAGCCAGCCGCGCTCTCGCCAATCATGTCAAGCATTCAAGTGTTGCATTTCGATCGTCAGCATCTCGTCAGACATGAGCGGGCTGCTTGATCGAGCATCACTACATCATGAACAAGAAATATATGACAGAATTGCTGTGCTGCTGACAGTAGAGTATATTGCGTCACGAGTGACGCAATACCTAGAAGGATGGCAAAATTGCTCGGCACACGCAGCGATTCGAACTGTCGGCGCCTCTCAAAGGTAAGAAGCTTTTCGTGTCGTACGGTGAGAGAACGCTGGTCGCTGCGCCAGCACCAATTCTTCTGCTTTCGGTTCAGTAACGAAAAGCAGGCATCGGATGATCTGAGCTCGTCTGCTGTGCGTGCGGAACTGGACTGTCTACTCCCTTCAACTATCCACCCGTCTACGAGTGCTGCGTGTTGTCGGTGAATGGTTGGTAGGTCGCCTACGTACGTAGCTTCTGACCAATCAAAACAGTGTGGCCGGGTCATGGTCGGCCGGTGATGGAACAACCGATCCGAGAAGTGCTTGGACTTGTTGGCTAACTAGCACGACCTCCACCTTCAGTGCAAATGCTGGTCTCTGTGTGATGAGCTCCTGAGTACATTCCGTCGGGTGAGCACGCAGCCTGCCATCGCGGTGTGCATTCTGTACCTTCTGTGCTGCCAGAACGATCGTGATAGCACTTCCGCCCCAGTCTGGGGGCTCAGATCATCGAGGTAATGCCATGTGCGAATCGAAGGTCGCGTTATTGTTCGTGAAGAGAAAAGTCGCCGTGGGCGGCACCAGAACAACTGCTGCTTCGACAGAAGCCTGCATTACATGGAAGAGTTCGTCAGTCGCAGAGACAGTGCAGTGAAGCTGGCAACTCCAGTGAAGATCTCGTAGCGCCCCTGTCGCTCACAGTTTAGCGGCATCGATGTGTGGTCCATGGCGTAATAATCCACTGCTCAGAACCAGAGACTGATTGCATGGAGCGATGTCCAAGTCAAGTAGCTGGCGAGTTGCTTTAGAGGGAGTCAATCTCATCTGTTACTGTCTTGTTCTTCTTTCAGAGCATTGTGTGCTTTATGAAATCTCAAGTGTGATCTGTGCCTGTGGTGATCAGTTGACATTTTGAATGCAGCAAGCACTGACTTTGAGTACAGCGGCCATTCTTCTCGTGAACTTGATAGGCACGTCTTTCTGCGTTACTTAAACAAAGTTTGCTTTGTTTAAGTGTTTGGTTCACAAACCTGCAGCAACACTACCTCGTGTTTCTGCGAGTCTTTTCTCTTGCCAGCAATAAGTGGTTGCATGATCTGTGGCTTGTGAGATAAGCGAGATAACCCGTCACTATATCCTCGCAAAGAAAGTCTTGACGACTCACCACTCACGTTAACGTACACCATGGCGCACCTATGGCTGGGCATTCGTAGTTCATGAACAATACCATCACAGCAAAGGCTCGAACGGATAGAGCATCAGTAATATAGCAGCGGTCAGCGAACAGCTCAGTTCGTACGGTTCGTGAAACGCAGCAACCGTGGATGGATCCGATTCAAGCACCTTTTTAGGGCTTTGGTCGCTGTGGGAATGTGCGAGTGAAAGTACGGGACGAGCACGAAGGTCTGGACGAAAGCAGACTCGATCAAGTCAACCAAGAGAGTGATTACAGCAAATGGACGAGCTTGACGACCGAACACCGACTTACCTACGCGAAAAGCATCGATAGTACTTGTTGACGTGGAGCTGACCGTGACATGTATCGGTACAACAAAGTACTGAGGTACTGTAGCTTCAACAGTGCCTTGAGTGTGCACTTCTGCAATTGACTTGGATCGTACTCGCCGTCGGGAACTCACGCTGTGAAGTACGCAGAGAATGTGTTAAATATGCCATTGTAGACAGAACGAGGAACACACCAACAGCAGAACAGCAAACTGCGACACAACAGTCACGCCGGGTGGCGCGGATTGGGCGACTCGTGATGGAATTCGGACTGAGAACGGGCAAGATTGCGGTCGCGGGCGACGGACAACGGCTGAGGTTGCCGTTGTCCTACTTGTTGCCGATCACAGCTATGGCGTCTTGTCGGCAACGCAAACCATCTCGACCGGTGATATGGTCTTTGAGCAACATCACTTTCATCGAATCCAATACTGTTCGAACGCAGTCAAATTGGAGAGTGAGATTGATCACAATAGTTGTTGCTACTGACTTCCTGCGCCTACTGCTGCTGATGTCGTGGCAGCCA
>NSDO01000717.1:0-22746 GCA_002286825.1 Lagenidium giganteum | reverse complement strand
GCAGTTGAACAAGAGAACAAGAGTAGGTGAAAAGGGAGCAGTCAGAGAAGAAGGATCCGGTGGTGAAGAAGCGGAAGCGAGTTACGTGGGCAGCCGAGTTGTGCCAGAGGGAAGGGAAAGAACGAGTCGTGTTGAAGATCGACTCGCAACGTGAGTTAGCGCTCCGAAAGCGGGCTGCACATTTGCATATGAAGAACGAAGACGTTGCTGTGTTGGGGATGACGAGACGACGAAGGGTGAAGGCGAAGATAGTGCGTTGATTGCAGGAAAGCCAAGCGTTTTTGCCGTCGTCGAGTCGGAAGCTGATAAAGACGTTAATACATCTGTGCATTTGCCAAAGACAAAGACGTTTGAGGTTAATGGGGATGCCAGTGTCAACAATGTGTGGTTGCTACCGGGACAACGGAGAGGATGGTGGTACGACCACAACTTCCAAGACCGAGTTAACCAGACTTATGTGGCTAGGGCGATCAATGATTGCCTCGTTCCGCTTATGCTGGATACTGGGGCGAACATCAGCATTCTCCACACCTGCTTTGCACGTAAGCTGGGAGTGGAGGTTGTGCCGTTCTTAAAACCTCGCTCTCCAAGCTCACGGAACCGCACAATTGAAGATTACGGACGGATGTGGTACCCATGTGTTTAATTTCCGACGGACAATGCTGCGAATGAGCGCTATCGACGAGCGGGATTGCGCTGGCCAGCTAATCATCAGCTTGGCACTAAGGATGCTATCAAGAATTTCTATCTTTGCTACCCGATGGAAACATTGGGCTGGACCATGATGTTCACAAACGCCATCCCACCATAACGCACAAATTGCCGATCACACAAGAGAAATTTCTGCGCTTGCTGAGCATACGCATCGCAATGGCGTACGATTCATGCCGAGGAGCATTTTAGACGACAGCACATGATGAAGATAGCGTTGGCCGAGCTCGTGAATTTGGATCAATGTTTCACGACTTGTGTGCTACTCATCGACAATCTCGAGCGCCTTGACGCCTTTACGCTGGCTTCGATTCGTTCCATGCATGGCCTTATTAGCCGCCTCGATGCACCCACTGATTGCTGTAGAGAACAAGCCGTCAAATGCAGCTTCCAGCCGCTCTCGGTATGTGGTTGTACTGTCGTCCACACTCCACCTTTACAATGGCCCACACTAACTCAATCGGCTGGAGATCCGAGTGATAAGGGGGAGTGTAGACGAGTTCGTGGCCTGCTGCCATGATCATCGCCTCCGCGACGGGGACCACGTTCGCCCGGATGTATTTCTGCAGGGCCTCCCGACTCGTGTGCGCGTTGCGCAGCATTGCTCCACGAACGCACGAACAATTTGAAGAGTCCCTTCGTCGTCCGGAATAGTCGTGACGGGTGCGCCAGTGCCGTGGGGAGTGGCGGCAATGCTGATGGCGCCTGTAGTGGCGTAATAGCTCCACAAAGCGCGCACCGTCCGCTCAGACCACCGCAGCAATCGCGCTGTGCGCCCAACGGCGTCGGACTTGCCGTCTGCTCGGAAATTTGCCAGTGCGAGCAGGATGTCAAGCTTCGCTTCCTTGCTACACACTACAGCGCGGTTGCTCTTCACAAACTTCTCGGTGGCCATGAGCTCTTCCATAGGCGTCTTATCCCGATTTGAGATCTCCAGAATCCTCCACACCAGCAAAAGAGGTTCGCAGTCTGGGTCATGTTGGACAGGTTATTGTCTGCGACAAGGATAATGAAGTGCTTTGATTGGCTGAAGACCTTGCGGGGTTAGGTTTGGTTCTTTGATGTTGTGCTGTGATCCGCCAATCAAGTTCCAGCAGGCAACACTTTCTGCGTACCACCGCTGGAATTTTGGTTTTGTTTTGGTGTGTGATACGCTGAAAACGGAGGTTGGGATGCCGAGATCGAGGGAGAAGTGCCGTGGTCAGTGTCGACGGCTGTAAACGTTGGCTCCACAACTCTGCTCGCAGATGTGACCAGCAGGTGGGGATGGCCCATCTGTTTTTTTTTCTCTGTTTTTTTTCTGGCTACAAAAAGACACAAGGGCCATGTGTGTTAAACTCAAATTGTTGTGTATTTATTGTATTAAATGGTAGCCTAATCACACAGATTACACAAAAGATGTGATCGTCAATTCAATGCTGCAGTGGCTTTGTGTTTGTGCTAACAACGGCATGCCCACAGGTGGCTGTCAAAGCGCATCGATCATGGCCACCCCAGCAGGCGGCGGCAGCGGCGGCGGCACCGGCGCGACGACGACGACGACCATGGCCATGAATGCGCAGGACACGGAGGCGACCGTGCTGTCGGCGCTGCAAGTGCTGTACCAGAAGCAGCTGCAGCCCGCGCAGCAGCAGGCGGCCGACGCCTTCCTGCGCGACTTCCAGCTCCTGCCCGAGGCCTTCCCGCTCTGCGCGCATTTGCTCGACCGCTTCCTGCCGCTCGTGCACGCGGCGCCCGACAGCGTCCCCGTCGTGTTCTTTGCCGCGCAGACGCTCGCCAACAAGCTGCGGCGCCAGCAACAACCCGCCGCCCCCATGGACGTCCTCACGTGGACGCACAAGCTGCTGGTGTGGCTCACGCACAACCCAGCGCCGACGCGCCTCGTGCAGACGCAGCTCACGCGGGTGCTCGTGGCGTGTCTGCCGCGCGTGTCCGACCAAGATCTCGCCGCGGACGCCAAGACCAGGAACCAGAGCGAGCCCCTCGTCGCCGGTGCCGGCGGCGGCGCCTTGGCGTTCGTGCTGCAGCAGCTGTCGGCCGCGCCGGGCCACGGCAGCGTCTTGGCCGAGCTCTTGGGCGTCGTCGTGGAAGAAGCGTGCGAGATCCCGGACCGAGCGCTGCGCGAGCGCATGACGCAGCAGGTGGACGACTGGGCCGGACCTGTGCTGGACCAGCTGCTGCCGCGCGTGATGCAGGAAGCGATGCAGGACCCGACCGCGACGTCGCCCGCCAACGTGGCCACGCAGAACCAGGTGCTCCGCGCTGTGCGCAACTGGGTGCGCTACGTGCACGTGGCGCCTGACGTGGTGCTGCGCAGCCCGCTCGTGCAGGCCATCGTGTCGTTCGTGGCGAATGACGAGCTGTTCGAGGCCGCCGTCGACGTGGTCGTCGAGATCGTGCGCTGCTACAGCGACGTGGAGCGCGACGGCGTGCTCATCCAGTGGCTCGTGCCGCAGCTCATGGGGCTGCGCGACAGCTTCCACCGCGCCGCGGCCGACGAGGACACGGACCGCTGCCGAGGGCTCTGCCGCATCTTCACCGAGATGGCCGAGTCGTACATGCAGCTGTTGCTGGGGGACCAGGACGTGAACCAGACCGTCGTCGTCGACCTCGTGCTCGACTGCATGAGCTGCAACGACCCCGAGATCGCCGACGTCACCGTGCCGTTCTGGTTCCGCTTTATGGAAGAACTGTCGATGCTCGATCGCCCTGTGCGCCGCGTCCAACTCGCTAAGTTCACGCCCTGCCTGCTACGTCTAGCCAACACATGCATGCACAACCTCCAGTTCCAGGAAGACTTCCCACAGTTGCCACTGGACAAGCAGGCCGACTTCAAGGCGTTCCGTCAAGAACTGGGCGAGATCCTGCGCGAGTGCTGCGCGCTCGTCGGTGTGCAGCCCGTGCTTCACAGCTGCGTCAGCGGTCTCGAACGCATTTTCCAGATGAGCGACAACGAACGGCGCTGGGAAGCCATCGAAGCGCACTTGTACTGCTTCCGCTCCATCGCTCGTCGCGTCGAGAAGGCTAGTGACGCATCCAACGACGCGTCCGTGCAGCTCATCTTTCAGCACTTGGCCCAGTTCTCCGACCACCCAGCCATCCGCTACACGGCATGCTTGATCGTATCGCGCTATGCCGAGTGGCTGCGGGAGCACGCTCAGTTCCTACCAGCGCAGCTCGAATTCCTCGACCAGTGCATCCGCTTGAGCATGCACGACCCACGATACACTGAGTGGGAAGTGCCTCGCGCCGCGGCCACGGCGATGCGGTCGTTGGCCATGGACTGCTGGGACTTGGTCGGCGACCAACTGCTCCAGTTCTATGGCCACTGCAGACAACAGCACGTGATGGTCGTGGAAGACCAGGTGCTGCTGCTCGAGGGCATCTTCGCCGGTGTCTCGAAGCTCCAGGACGTTGGACTGGCCATTGATCTACTGAGCCAAGTGGCGGAACCGATCATCTCACGCCTCACCTGGCTCATGGAACAGCACGCGACGACGTCCATTAGCATCGGGTCGGAGATGATCATGAGCGAGATGCTGCGCCTCATGTGCATATATGACTACCTGGACGTGTCTACGACAAAGGCTGATGAGCGCCACCCGCTGCTGATGCTGACAGAGCAGGCGTGGCCGCTCTTCCACCAGGCCCTCGGCCTGTTCCGAAGCAACGATGACATCGTCGAAGGCGTGTGCCGCTGCTACAAGCGAATGCTGCACACGTGCGGCCGTCATTTCAAGCCATTTGTACCGCAAATGGCCGACAACCTCGTGTCGTTCTACCAGACCGAGCCCAAGTCGTCGTACCTCTACGCCGGCAGCATGATCCTCAAGTACTTCCACGACGACCCAAGCGCGGACATGCTGGCATTGTTCAACAAGCTCATCCGGTCGTTCGCCAACACAACGTTTCCGATCTTCCAAGATCTCACCACAGTCCAGACGCACCCGGACGTGGTAGAGGAGTTCTTCTTCCTCATGGAGCGCGTCATCAAGTGCGCACCGCAGGTGCTTACGAACGCGCCGGAGCCGTTACTGCCGTTCGTCTTCCATAGCGCCGTGCTGTCGCTCCAGATCTGCCACGACGACGCCAACAAGGGCGCCCTGTGTTTCCTGGA
This sequence comes from Lagenidium giganteum, assembly GCA_002286825.1. Lineage (NCBI taxonomy): Eukaryota > Oomycota > Peronosporomycetes > Pythiales > Pythiaceae > Lagenidium > Lagenidium giganteum. The sequence continues at coordinate 17,918 of NSDO01000717.1, read as the reverse complement.
ACAGGCGTTCAAGATCGCAGTGGCGCCAGCCACACCGGACGTCGCTCGCACGGCCGTCAGCAACATCGTGCGCCAGTGCGTGGATGCCACAGCACACGGCGGTCGCGAACTCGTCGTGTTGCTGCTCAACGGCGTCGTGCTTGGGTCCCTGCCTCCGTCGCGCGTAGACGCTGATTACGGCTCGATCGCCGGTGTGATGGTACAAATGGCCAAGCTGGATGGCACACGTCTGCGGGAATGGCTGGCGGAGTGGTTCCAGGCCGGCCACCACTCGCAGGCACTCACGTTCATCGTGCAGGAGGAATCGATCCAGTTCCAGAATGAGTTGTTCGCTTCAGCTGATGAGCGAACGTTCCGACGCACGTTGCGTCATTTCGGCCGTCTCTGTGGGTCGCGTACAGCAACGTCGGATGACCAGGACAACTGATGACGGCCGCCTATCCTTTGTGTACAATTTGAATGCAGTGCGCTGTTCTTGAAGCTGTTGTGCTATCTTGCTTTTTCGTTCGCTCAGTGGTCGTCGCCGCCATTGGCATCGTCCGAATGACTCGGCAGGTCGATCGTGTAGGCCGAGTCGTGCGGAATGAGCGCCGCGTTTCCACGCAAGCGACCGGCAGAGCGTTCTCGTTCGCGTTCGTGCTGAGCTCCTAGCTCGAGGTGGAACTGGTCCATGTGGCTCCACGGCATTTCAGGTTGCTCGCTCGTCGCCGTCTCCGTTGCATCGCTTCCTCCTTGTTGTTTTGCTGCTGCTGGCACATCTTCAGCCGGAGGTGGCGGCACTCGCGCAGGATCATACGTTCCGGGCCTGGATGTCTCGGTCACCGGCGTCGTCAAGCCTGTGCGTTGGCGCTGCATTGACTTCATGATGCGCTGCTCGAACTGCGACTTGTTGGCGCTGGCGCGTTCTAGCTCGGTCGTCTCAGCATCGAGCGCTTCCAATTCCTTCAGATGTTCCAGTTCGAGGTCTTCGATCCGATCCGTGAGATACGACAACCGTGCCTTCGTGACCTCGGGTGGACACGCCTCGTATAATTGCTGGCCCAGCGCGTAGTGCAGCACGCCCGCCAGCTGTTGGCAAAAGGTCGTGATCAAGTGCATCGTCATTTCGTCGTCGGCCTTTTGTGCCGCCAGCTTTTCCTTGGTTGGCGCTGGGTTGGCCAGCGCGTAAGTCGGCGACGTCGTCATGAGCGCCGTCGTCGTCATGGACCGTGCAACCTGCACCATACCAAGCGGTAGGTCACCCCAGCTGTTCGGGATCGGCGCTAGGAAGACACCGCCTGAACCGCTGCGCAGGTCGACGGTCTCGTTGTAGCACGCCTCCGAGACCGGATCGGTCAGGATCGTACAGTTGGTCGAAGAATTCAGCACGAGGCTGCAAAGCGACGACGACACTCGCGCGTACTTGCGGAACAGCATCAAGCGGCCGTGTTCGTCTGTCTCGGCACCGACATGCCACGTCTGCATAATCTTGTCGTCCAGCACGAACAATTTGAGTTTGTTGGTGTCGACGATGTCCGCCAGCTGGCGCTGGGCTGTGGCTACGAGGTAGTCAATCCGGACGCAAGTGCCAGGCTCACTGACAGCACGCAGCGCCTTCCGGAGCACCCGTCGGGGCATTTGAACGAGCTGAAGCAGTTTGCTGTTGGCGCGCTGCATGTTTTCGACCACGCGGGTCTGCTGGAGCACGATGCCGGCTTGGATAGCTTGGAAACTGGCCAGGATCTGGTCGTTGGTCGAAAAGGGCTTCTGGTGCAGCGTGTTCCAGACCTGGAGCACGGCCACGACACTCGTAGGCTGCGCCGGCATCAGCTCGTCTGCGATCGGGATGCACAGCACCTCGCGTGATTTGGTGTTGGTGATCGAGTCCATCGAGCTGTAGAAGCGGGCGTCGTCGTAGGCCTTGCGCACGTTCACGAGTTGGTTCTGGCGCGCTGCGAAGCCAACGATGCCCTTGTCCAGTGGCAGCTCCCACATCACGTCGCCGCTTTCGCTGTAGCGACTGATCAGGCGTTTACTGCCGTGGTTGACCTGGAAGAGCGCCGCGTGCTGGCAGTGCAGCAAATCGCACGTGCGCCGGAGCAAACTGCAAGAGGACACAGACCAGGTCAGCCAGGTCAAACACATCCACACCGCCATTCGAAGGCTCTTACTTGACGAGAACGGCCGAGTAGCTGACAGAGCACACAATGTGGGTGCAGTGGTTGAGCCACTTCTTAAGCGCAGTGGACAGGTTGATGGCGTTGGTGATGCTGAACTGCGAGTCGACTTTCTCCAGAATCTTGAGGATGTTGGGGTCGATGTACTGGTATTTCTCGGCGCTCACTAGGTGCGAGGCGCCTCCACCACCGGGCGATGCGGCGTTCACTGGCATCGGCAATGGCGCGACCGAGCTGCCGTTGAGTGCATCGGCGGGCGTAGTTGGTTTGGCTCCAGCTGCATCGACCGTGACCTGGCGCACTGTTCCTGTGTCGCTGTCTTCCTGGCCGTTGGCGGCATCGTTCATGTGCTGCAGCGCTTCGATTTCGGCCTTCATGCGCTTAATTTTCTTCTCCTGGTTCGCGATGATGACTTTGTCGTCGAAGTGACGCGCCTCGAGCACCTACATCCATGCACGCACGTCAATGCCATCGACACACAGCGAATACCCAAGCAGCCTCCTACACTGATCTTGCGCGCGTACTCCTGGTTCTCCTTGGACAACTGATGCAGCACGACTTGCACAGACGCAGCGTGGTTCTCCGGGTGCGGCGACTGATGCTGTTCCGACAGCTTGTGCATGTTGCCGCACGCCAGCGCGTAGCGATCAGAGAGCTTCTCGAACGCGTGCTGCTGCATCAGCTTGGTCTTCTCCAGTTCGTCCACTTTCTTCTGGAGCGTCGTTTTGTCAATTGCCAGCGCTTGCCGGTCTGCCGTCAGGTTAGCCACGTGCCGCTCCAGCGAGTGCTTGGTCCGTGCGTGCTGCGCCAGCTCTTTCTCCATCTGCACGATCCGCTTCTGCAGCGACGCGATGACAACCTCGTTCTGCTCGTTGATGGACACGAGTTGATGCGTCTCGCGCTGCTGCGCCGCAGTCTCTGGCAGCACCAACGCCGGTGACGACAAGTCCCCGAGGGATTCGCGATGCAGCGTGCCCGTGCGAATGTTGATCGGCAGCGGCGTCAGCCGGCTGCGCTGCAGCGCTGTGAGGTGTGGACCAGCGCCATGTGCTCGCTGCGACGCCGCTAGCTGGATGCGCTTCTTGGACGAGCTGTAGACGTTGGTGGCAGCCGTGGTTCGCAACGGCAGGTCGGGTGCCGACCCACTACGGTTGAGCAGCGTCAACGCCATGGCCTTGGAGCGTGCCGGTGTGACCGTCGTAGGCGTCTGTGGCCGCTGGTTGGGACCGTCATCTTCACGGGCGACGTCGTCTTCGTTCTCTTCCTTGAGCGTCTGCGCGATCTGCTGTTGTGGCTGCAGCTCTGCTGGCTGGTTCGTGGCAGCACGTGCCTTGGCGTCCTTGGCTTTCTTCCGTCCTGGTGGTGACTTGTCCTTCGGTGGCGAGTGCAGCAGACCATCGTGAACGGTGAACACGGGCGCGAGGATGTTGGGCGGCTTGGCATTCGGGTCTGCGCCTTGCACGATGAAGAATGCCGGTGTTGAGGAGGACGACGACGGCGGCCGCGTGGGCGAAGACCGACCCGATGGTGACCTTGCGCCGCCCATGGCGTCGCCGCGCTGCATCGTGCGAGCTTGGCTTGGCGCTGATGACGCCGGGTGCGTGACCGTGTGATTCCAAAACGGTTGTCAACCGGCGGCACTGAGAATACCCAACGCACCAGCCATTATTGCATGGATCCGGATAGAACGTGCATGTGCGTCTGATCGACAGCTTGGCTCGCAACGTTGTCATCTCGTAAGCACAATGACGCCATGATGGGGGGAAGGTTCCAAGTACTATAGCACACGGCTTCGAAGTTTCTGCAGACGTCAACGACGCAGCATGATGTAGGCTCGTCAGGGCAGCTAGATGTGCAACTTTGGGACCAGTGTTGTCGACGTGACGCATTGCAACGGTGTCTTCACGCGACATGGTGAGATATACCAAACACTCTGTGACGTTGATCGCTGCGATGATGATGATGATGACTGGATCACACACAGATCACATGCAAGAAACGGAACGTGTCGAGTCAATCACCGTCTCGGTTTTGCCGTTCAGTGCCGATGACGATCCGATTCGTCGCAGGGCCATAGGTTCGCCAACACACACACACACACAAACAGCGCATGGTGATCGTCATGATTTGCCCCCAACACATCGTCAATCACCATCATCCACCGTCAACGTTGACGGATCACGGTATCTTACAAATATTCTGAAACAAGCAGTATCTGGATAAGTATTTCCAGCGATTTTCGTCGCAACAGAGACGTGCAACACTGAGCTTGGTGCTGTGACGGTGGCGACGTCATCTGCTGGCGTCCAAAATTGTTCACTGCAAGTTGGTGGCATGGAGCTGTCGCCTTCAACCACGCCCCGGATCGGCGGCAGAGACCAACGGACAGACAGCCCACCAAGCCCACCGACAGATGCCATCCCACAACGCATTCTGCCTCGAACACCACACTCAAACAATTTCCATCCCAAGCCCACGATGCTCGCCCGAACACTCCGCCGACACGCCGTCCGCGCAACGCGCAATGCGACCCAGCGCGGCCTGCAGACGACTCAGCCACAAGTGAGCCAAGGGGAGCTCGCGTGGTGTGCGATCTACGGCATGGACTACAACAAGATGATGCAGGAGGCGCAGGAAGAAGCACCACTGCTCGAATCCGTGGCGTCCACAGTGACCATCACACTCAATACCCGCAACAGCGACATCCCGAGACCTGCTGCCCCAGGACCTCGAACTGCACACGCCGCCAGCAGTGGCGATGATATCTGGACCGTCGTGTTCTCCCAAGACCGCCATTGAGGACGGAAATCCCCATCATTCTACCAAGCTGTGTATCCTATTAGCAATCTCGATTTTAATGAAAATGTGTGAAGTAGATGCCGATGTCGCTCTATAACATCCTCGCGGATGCTGGCCATCCATCCATGCACGGTTGGATTGCCATCAATCCGAAATCGACGTCTTCAACGCCATGAGCTTGAGGCTGTTGCGGCCGCCACCTTCAGAATCGCATTTAACGGCGAGTTGGCTGCAGTGACACTGTCGACGTCATGCGCAATCACCGCTGCTGGCTGCTGATTGGCTGAATCCCGCACTGCAACTTGGTGGCATGGATCCGACTGGCGTGCGCCCGGTCTCTGGCGCCACGTCGCGACTGTTGGCTGCTTGTCTGTGGCGCTACTTCAACACCCGCGCCATAAACTTACGAACGCCGCAATGTATTGGACCACCCCCACCTCGACCACCGCCCTGCACTGCTGCAAATCACAACACAATCGTCCACCTCACGACCAAGTACGCGACTGCTGCACTGCAATATCAAAACAACGACAGAATGCTGGCTCGAGCTCTCCGTCAATCCACTGCCACGCGCCGTGTGGCTCAGCGAGGTGTGCAGACCACAACGCCTCCCAAGACTGCGAGCCAGGGTGAACTAGCCTGGTGTGCCATCTACGGCATGGACTACGAGACGATGATGCAAGAAGCTCAGGACGACGCTCCGCTGCTGGTGGATGCGACGTCGACCACCACCGTCATCCTCAAGGGCGCTGCCACGACGCCTGCAGCGCCATCCAGCCCTAGCGCCAATGACGTCTGGACCACCGTGTTCGGCGAAGACGCCACCAAGTGATGCTATTGTTGTTGCTATCTTGCCTATTTACTATGAACCAAATGACTATTTTGCTCATTCACCGTCCTAATGTGACTGACATTCCATCGAGTTATTAATCTCTCGATCGCATCATGCACAACCTCGGCCTAGCATGAGCACATCGCGAAACGATGTGCTCATGCTAGGTCCATCACAGATGGATGATCCACTCGCTTCACACCAAACCTGCTCAGTACATTTTCCACTTACACTGTGACCGCAGACACTTTGGATATGTTGTTGTAAGCCGCATTCCTGCCATGGAGCAGTCAAACGTCAAATTCACATTCTATCTCGCACACACGCATGCATTATTACGTCGGTTGACGAGGTCGCTGGCAGATCCGTCACCCCCGTTGGAATGTATTTTGTCACAAACAACCTGCGTCACTTGGTCTGGAATCCAACTTTCTTCAAGCGTCACATTCGAGACGTAGCCTTTCACGGATGCAGCGCTCTCTCGCCCAACCAGAGTCCTAAGTAGTCGATATGAAAAAAAACAATAGTTTCAGCACGGTACCGAGTAACAAAGCGCGTTGTGGTCGCAATGACTTCCACGGACGTAACTTGGTCCGGAAGGCCTGACAAGTTGCCGATCGGTCGTGTTTGAGCACACGTTAGCTGACGAAGCGAGCAAGCATACATCATTGGTGCTCGGACACATGCCATGGCAATCTGTTGTGATGCGTTTGGTCTGACTTGTGCACAAAGATTGCACGACTGCGCTCATTCAGGCGAAAAGAAGCACGCAGGTCAATGTCGTCACCAATTGCTTCGTCGAAACCATTGGAAATTCCTCAGCCGAGTCTCGACTTGAGGAAGGCGAAGGCGCGTAAATTAAAAATGTCGTCCAACATCGACACGGCACGAGACGAATCAATCCCAAACTGCTTTGCCAACCTCAGATGTCTGAAGAGGCAGCCGTCTTGGACGAGATTCTGGCAAATGGTTGAGAGAAGCAAGTGTGCTGGCTTTCGTACGTGGCAGAGCCAACTGCTCCTTGAGCCGTCACCGCCCGTCGTGCGTTTGGAGCGTGCCCGGCTGCGCAGTCGTGAGCTTGACGGCGCATGTATGGCCATCGTCTCGTGGGCGAAGTCAACGCGGTTGGTTGGCGCGCTGCCCCTCTGTATGCTCACTACATGAGCCTGACAGCGATTGTTCCACCTGAAGTAGGATGGTTTGAAGCTCGTGGACAGGTCAACTTGCCATCCACCGCGACTATCTGATTGATCGATCGGATCAAGACGAGTCGTGTTGTTTCGATCGATGAATCATTTTTAGGTCGTGTTGCAGGACGTCCAGGAACAATGGTGGCTCGGGCTCTCCGTCAATCCTCTGCCATGCGTCGCGTGGTCCACCGAGGTGTATAGACCACAACTCCTTCCTAGACTGTGCCTCGCCTGGCACGTCATCTACGACATGGACAACAAGACGATGTCATTGTTATGTGATCTGTTTCATGCTGTCAAAATCGCATCCTTGACCTTGCCGAAGGGCGCTCGACGACAGCTACGTCTACGTTTTCCAGCTATGATACCAGGAGGGAACAGCGCAATACTCACCGCGGATGTCGAGGAGTTGGTCTGGCGAAATCACGGAACGGCCGTCGTCAAAGTCAGCTGTGGGAATTACGTGACCCACATGGTTGACTGATCCGGAAGTCAATCAGACGCAACCAAGCCAATCCTCGACGTGTGGATCGCACTGCGCACCTTGTGCGATCTGCGCCTTGCGCATGTCGATGACTGCTTGGCTGTTGATGCACTGCACTTGGCTCATATCCAGACTTGAGCAGATGCCCTTCGAGCAGCGCGCGAAGCGCATGCCATGACATTCGTCACGGACGACCATTGAGGCGCCGAGAATGGAACTGGTTGCCTGGGCTTCGTCCGCAGCAGCGGCTGCCAAACTGGCGTTGAGGTTGCACACATCGTTGCTCGCAATGTACGGCTCCAGGAGAGCCATGGACGCGTTTGAGATCTGGAGTTGCCGCCAATCACTTCCATCAGACAGCACGCGAGAAACGACCGCCACGGTGACAAGACCTGACTGGGCGGCGCTTCCTTGGGCGCTATCCGATGAGCTTGCCAGGCGTCCAATCAGAATGACGCCGTTGGTGTCGTTGGTGTTGTTGTCATCCAAAATAGTGATGGACAAGGTCGGCACTGGCGAGAGACACCTCGATTGCAGATCGTCATCCTCTACGGTAGGAGCGCAATCAGGATGAGTGATGTTGCACGGCTGGCCGTTGAGATAGCCGCTGCAGCACAAACTGGTTCGGGAAATCTCGATTTTCTTGATCGTGTTCTTGTCGAGCGGCGTCAGATCAGGCAAGTGCGTGAGCTTAGACATGTACGACAGTCCAAATTCTTCAAGATTGTGCAAGGACGTGAATGGCGGCAACTCGGCCACATTTTCCAGGTTGGCGAGGTAGAGTTTCGTGAGGTGCGTGAGTCCTCCGAAATCAGGCAGCCGTTCCAGACCGTGATGCTGGATCAGTTGCAATGTATGGAGCTGCGTCATTCTCAGGAACAGATCGGGCGGAAGGTCGCGCAAGTTCATCGAGCGAGGCTTGCCTTCAATATGTCTAAACAGGCAACAACCGTCAGAGATTCCCACGCGGGCTGACCAGAACACACGAACGGCTTCGATTACTCACAGCACTTGCAGGTTAGCAAACGTGGTTGACGCCCATGGTGGAAAGATACTCAGTCCTGAGTACACCAACACGCTGGGCACAAGATAATGTCAGACCCAACCAGTTATGCAGTTCGACACGACACACCGGCATTACATTTGCTTCAAATCCGTACAGGCGATCATTTCCTTGGGAAACGAGCGTCCAATCGGGCGATTCACGAGTTCCAGACGGCGCAGCAACCCGGCTTTCGATACGTTGATCAACATCTGCGGGTCCACGTCGTTGTCGTCGTTCCAGACCGTTGTGTTAGGAGCGACGACGCGGTCGATATAGGTCAAGCACGGACACAGGTCGCTTCTGCCTTGAATGTTCCACCAATACGCGTGCTGGACGCATGGCGCGTAGGCAGAACAATTCTTGGTCGTTTGTTGAACGCCCAGGCAGGTGAACACAGTGACCGTGACACCGAAGGTTAGGAATATCCATCCAAACGGCCGAGGCACGACGCGCCTTATGTGTCTGTGCCACCTGCGCGATTCTTTCTGGGCTGTGTCACTGGTGCCTTGCGCGTTGTCGGGACGAACAGAGCGCGTCGTTGCCGCGCCCAAGTCGCGCTTGAATCGATTGCGGTAGGTCATGATAATTTGTTGCCAGCGTCGGCACGTCATGATGTTAAAGGGCACTCGAAGGGCGACATCCCAGCCCGACATCATCCGCAAGCTCTGGAAGCCGCTCAAAAAGTTGGCCACTTGCGTGGCGTCTGCATACATGAGCGCGCCACGATCAAACCGTTGTGGCGGGAAGAATTTCAGCTGAATTTTGATGGATTCGAGGTCGCCACTGAACGTCGCGACGGAGTAGAACAAGACGAGCGCGGGGAAGATGATGGTGAACACGACGTCCAACAGCGCATCAGCGACGATTTCGTCAAACGCCGGTTTTCGCCACGCGATCTGGATGAAGTAGAAGCAAAGGATGCAGTTGAGAAGCATGAGGCTGACGTACGCGTATACTAGCTCTTGTTGTACACCGTCCGATAGGTATTGGAAAAGCGTCAACGTCTGGAAAACAACCTCGGGAATTTCGAGAACCAAGTTCCAGATTTTACGATACCGCCCGGTTTGGTTGACGAGATCCGCGTAGAAGACGGTCGTGGTTGTCCACCTCCGCTTCAGTGATGGCGGCACGCGTTTGGCGATCGCTTGCACCGATCGACGTCGACGAGACATGGGTTGAGGTGGCGGCACTGCGTTCGCGGGTGCATGATGATGCTGTACAGGATGCACTGCCACCACCGAGTGAAGAACCAGTCCCGTTGTTGGTAGCCGTAGCATTACGTAGACCATGTGGAAGTAGAGCGCACAGATCATCAGGAGACAGCAGGTGCCAACGACGATGACCGACGGCGGAGCCTTGGGGAGCTGCCAGAACATGCCTTCGTCTAGCGTCGACGTGCGCATCAATGCGTTGGCCGTCACATCGAGAAACAACTGGAGCGTCAGCAAGAACACCGTCCACAATCCTGAACAAAACACAGTAACCACCATGAGCAAGCCTAAGCGGCCGTACACGGCGCGTATCCGGCCGATCACGCCGCTCACGCAGCCACAGCTACGGCTCATCGCTCGTCGACGCTTGGCCATCGTCACGCACAGGCACTCGTTGACGACTGCGTTTGGCAAAGGACTAGCATCTACCTTCTAAGCATGGATGTCGGGAGCACGGCAGAAATAGAACAAAGCGAGCGCCAAGTACAAGAAGCATACGGCTCAAGAACGGAGGCAGCACACGCGCAGTGATATCAAGTCAAACGTGCATATCAAGAGTTCCTATCGCTACGCAGTTCTACGGCTCATATCCAGATCTTGGTGCCGTTGACGATCGTGAACGTGCACGAGTCCTCCTGGGTGCGGTAGTTCATGGTCTCAAAGCGCGCAGCGAGCGCGCCCGTGGGCAGGTGCTCGTAGAAGAGGCCGCCGAAATGGATGAGCACGTTCCCGTCTGGCTGCAGTGGTCCCGCAGGCGCCACGTTCACCTGCTCGACGTGGACTTTCGGGATCAGTCCGAACACGACCATGTTGGTCGACACGCCGCTGACGGCGCAGCCTGGTTGCGTGAGAATGGTGAGCCAGATGTTGCCGGCCATGTTGGGGCGGCGCTCGATGCCCTGGAACTCGAAGTCGACATTCTCCGCGACGCGCATCGGCACGTCCTGTAGCACGTAGCCTTCCTTGACGTGGTTGACGCAATTGGGCTCCAGGCACGGGTCCGTCGCGTGCGGATTGAGCTGGAAGCGGAACTCGCGCTTGGCGAACGTCGTCTTGCGCAGCAGCGACGCGTGCGCGACGGCGGCCAAGCCCACCATCGCCGTGAGCAGCAGGCGCAGCGAGTGCATGGTCATCGCCATGGTGTGTGTGTGTGTGTGTCTGGATTGGGTTCGGTTGGGTTGGGTGGTCTTCGATGAAGGACGCAGATTCGGAAATGGCGTCCATGGATCGACGAGACCGACCGATCGATCGATCGATTGATCCATCTTCATCGAAAAAAAAAAAACTTGGTCCGGCCATGTCTCTCCGTGCGTGGCTCTGCCAAGTCCGTTCGGCCATCGCCTGTCGTTGTCGTCGCTGTCACTGGGAAGCGCGCAGAAATTGGGACGCTGCTTGGTTGACGTCGACATGGTGGCGCAACACGCGCCGAGCTGCAAGCGGGAAGAATCGCATGACGCGACCAGCGATCGCGTGTCATGATCGCAATCGCAGTCTCGCTCGGCGCGTATACGGATGACCATGGACATCCGTAGTCTACTCGGACGCCGCAAACATCGCGCAATGTTTGCGACGTCGGATTAGACGAGGGTGGACAGGAAGACTGGTGAGCGCTCGGAGCGGATGTCGGCGTCCAACGGAACCACGCCCTGGCGGAAAATGTTGTGATGCAACCCCGTGCATGAGATGGAAGCGTTGGTGGCCACGGTCTTGGTCGTGTTGAAAGAGCAGTAGGTGGTGTTCCAGGTGCTGATGGCCGCAGTTGACGACGGCAGCGGCGCAATGGACGCAATGGCCATGTTGTCGACGTACATCTCGGCAATGTTGACGGCGTGCGAGAGGCCGTCAGGCAGTGATGTCATCACATTTGCAGACAAGATGAGGAACTGGACGCTGCGGAACAACGGCGACTCAACAGCCTTGTCCGATATGACTGTGAGTGTGTTGTGCGCGAGCGAGAACTGGTACATATTGCCGAGCGCGAGCAACGGTTCTGGCACGGTGTCGAGATTGCAGCGCTCGAGAAACAAAGTCGAGACGTTGGCCCACTTGACAGCAATGCTGGATGGAAACACTGGCGTCGTAGCCGACGCTATGATCTCGATGTCGCTTAGCGAGGCCGGAAGATCCTGCAGCAACCCTGGTGGAACGATCGAGATATTGGTTCTGATGAACAGCACATACGAGATGAAGCTGAACGCGTCCGCCGACACAGCCGCTTCCACTCCCCACTCTACGAGCTCCGAGTTGTAGATACTCAGTCCCAGTAGACGAGTGAAGCGACGAATGCCCGCTGGCATCACCAGTGCTGGACATTGGTTCACGACCAGCACCATGAGCTCGACTTGTGGGTACTCGTCGATGGCCGCGGCGAGCGCAGCGTCGGTGAGGTTGTGTTCGATGCAATTGAACCGCTGGACGACACAATGGCAGTCCATGGAGGACCACGGAGCGGTCTGGAAGAGACAACCTGGTGGACAACCAGCACGTGACAGGATGACACCGGAGGTAATGAGTGCGACGCTGAGTACGGCGATTCCGACGAGCATGAAGCACCACCGGAACACCTTGATGCCTCGCTGACACACCGTTTGCTTCGATCCGCTTTCGGTAAAACTGAAGTGTTTGAATGGTTGCGATGCAGTAGCATCGGGCTCGGTTCGTTCTGGAGGCCGATGAGCTGCTTGAGCCCACTGCGTCGTCTCGTCGGCTGTATTGGATGTTACTTGAATTGGATGTACTACTGAAGTGTCTTCTGGAGGTTGCTGAGGAACAGTGCCGATGCCGCCTTGCAAATGGCGCGAGAAGAGCACACCCATGGTGCGCAGCGTCCAGAAGTTGAAAGCGAACGGACTCACCTGGGTGAAGAAATCGAGAAAGGACTTGACGATGGTTTGCTGGATGCGGAGCACCGCGATCGAGTACCAACTATCGGAATAGTTGCGGTTGATGACCGTAAGGTCCGACACATACTGAAGCGCAAGTGGGATCACAAGCATAACGGGGATGATGGCTCCGAGGACGACATCGAGCACCACGTCGATCATAACAAACGTCGCGCGTCGCTGGAAGGTCGACTGATGGCGCATGAAGTGGTGAAGGATAGGGTGCGTGAAGCACTCAAGGAAGACAATGAACGCGACAACCAGACACAACGCCGGATCAACGTAGAAGCTCATTGACACGGCTTGATAAATGTGCGACGGAATGTCGATGAGTTCACGGAGTCCGACGCGTTGGTCGTAGAACGGACCAAAGATGCCGAACAAACCGTAGGGTGATAGGTACTTACGGTAGAGCCGCCTGAGCTTGCGGAGCAATCGATGCAGAACGTTCAATGGTAATAGGAGCCTTTGTCCTAGCCATCGCCTCTGTCGAAGTGGCCCACTGGAGGCCGCGGACTCAGTGTGACTGTTCCTTGGCGGCGCGATCGTGACTGGACCAAACGATAGCCCGCACTGCAGTATGGAGTAGACTAACATCTCGAGCACCTTGAAGAGATGCAATAGGGCCACCAACACATATAGCAGCGCTACTGTGCCGAGCTGTTTGGTAGCCTTGGTGATCTCCGCAAAATTGCTTCCGATCATCCAGTAGTGGCATCCGCCTGCGAACAACAGATACATGCCGGAGATCAAGTGCGACAGGAACGCTGCGAACCAGAGCACGGCGAAGTATTTCTTGGACACGAGGTGTGTCGTGAGCTCGCTCGAGATCGACACACGGCGAGTTGGCGCCATGAATCTAGCTAGGAGGCTCTAGATGCGTAGTCAATGCGGCATACCGTCTCGTCGCGACGATAGCGTGAAGGTCTAAGTATATACTCGAGTCCTGGAAGCGTGCTATATTTGTGGAGATCATTTCCCAAACAATCGAAAATTGCACAACAACGCCGTTCTGCATTGCAGGGATTGTCATGAGCACGCTGCTGCTGTACTGTAGTACGATTTATAGTACGATTCAGTATCGACTTCGCTGATCAAATGTGCTGTGTTTGCGCTCACAGTCCGTTCATTCGCTTGACCGCCAGCTCGACAAGCACTTGTCCAACATGTCCAGTGGACGATTGTCTCGCGCAGCCACGACAGTCAATTCACAAAGGCGCAGACGGATTCATTTCTGCTCAGCCTGGTAAATGTCATCAAAAGCAACGAGCAATCGCGTCCGCGTATGACGCCACACGCAATAAACCATCAGAAGCAAAATTCGACGCTGTCGTGCTGCAGCAACCGAAGATGGCGTCATCCCGACCATTGGAGCACACGGATTTGCTCGCCGACGTCGTCGCCGCCAATGACATTAGTTTCTCAGAGTGAACTGGTGCTGTCACTGTGGCGCGGTCCCAGTAGCTAAAAATGAAGCAAAACACTTTAAAATGCTGCAGCATGCACAGATGAAAAAAATGCAGAAACACGCGACGAAATGAAACAAGACACTGACTTGCAAAGAATCGCTGAGCAAACGGGGTGGTGAGCAGTCAGTCATCTGGGGCTTTGTGGCCTCCGCTCACGTCAGCAAGGCACCATTGTGGCAACTGTCGTCAACACAAAGCAAGCATCCAACCAGCAAACCTGATGGGCATCACGTACGCGAGCAAATGTAGCGATGCGCATGCTCGAGACAAAAGTCTAACCAGTTGCCAAAAGTGTAGCCTTTTTTCAGCTTTATTGTTTGTTTCTTATTTCCTTCCGGCTTGCTGCTGAGTCACCCAAGGACGTGGCCTGCGTCTGGGCTACTGTCCCATGCCTGTGCCATTGCGCGATCTTTGCCTCCCCCCACAAAAACGCGAAGCAGGAGACCAAGGACTTCGACCAAAGTCAACGCCGTCGATCCATTGCAGGATTCACGCACAAACCATCAAGACCCACGCAGCCAGTGACCAGCCATGGCCTTCATCCATTCATTGTGGCGGATCAGCGTCCTGTGCACCTTGTGCATCACCCTCGGCGCCGTCAACGCCAGTCTGTTCCGTCGAGAACTACCGAAGATCAGCCTCACGTGGGTGCTCGATCCTCATGCCACCGCTCCGTGCACCGAGCCGATGTGCATCAACCACACAAAGGAAGGCTTTAACGTCGTACCCATGAACATCTCGGTCGATGTCAACACTGTCATTCAGGTGGCCGAGCGCCCGGCCAAGCGCGCTGCCGTCCTCAGGCTCGACATTCTCACGCAGCCAGGCTGCTTCGTCACGGCGTGCCGCATGACCACAGTCTTGAACTTGATCCCGAAAGAGGACTGCTTCAAGGACGCTGTGGAACGCCAGGCCAATCAACCGGACGGCGTCAGCGCGCTCATCAAGTTCGGCGGTGTCTACTACGAGAAAATTCCTGAGGGAGAGCTCTACATCAAGTTTGAACGCTACAACTACCTGACGCAGAGCAGCACGTGCACGTATCAAGTGCTCGGCGGCTTCAAGCGCTGGTTCTGAAGCACGTGACGGCGTCAGCGTAGATGATTAATACGACATTCCTCGTTTACTTGCGAAAGCCACGAAGATTTAACTTGCAATTCAGACCGGGTGCGGATCTCGGCGCTTAATTTGCAAGTGCTGGCAGCGCCGCAAATTGAAACGATGTTCCACCGGCATCGCCGTCAACTACAATCGATTGTCCAAGGCCAACGATATGGCGACGCAGCCCGGGAGCTGTACACGCTGATGCACTCACCAGACCCGCTGCCGTGCGTACCAGGTGATTCTCCAGCCTGGCTTCTCTTCTTTGATGGTGGCGCCAGAGGCAACCCTGGCCCTGGGGGGGGGGGGGCAGGCAGTGTCCTCCTCTGGCCTCACCGCTCCACCTACGACCTCGTCTGGATAGGCAGCGAATTCCACACGGCGCCGACCACGAACAATTACGTTGAATTTGCCGCATTACGCAATGACATCCAAGCGGCGACACGTCATGCAGTGACCAGCCTCCATGTCTTTGGAGATAGTCAGTTGATCATTCACATGCATCAACAGCTGCGCACGCCACGTGCCCTGCATCTACGCAAGCTACACGACGAAACGGTGGCGGAGCTAGACTCCTTACAGACAGTCACATGGCAACATCACGTCCGAGAATTCAACAAAATGGCCGACTGTGCGGCCAATTGGGCGATGGGCCACCAGCACATCAACTCATCCGTACACAGCATTATATGCCGCTGTACGTCAACATATGGCAGGCGACATCGACCACTGGTCTGAGCGCCGCTCACAAGATATCGGATCGACATCATAGCGATCGTTCTGGGGGGTATTAGGTCTGTCAGGACGTAATCTCCTCAGCTTGCAATTCAGAGCTCCTGCTCCAAACAACCGCATTCTTCAAGAGTGCTGCCCATGACACACCCCACAGCAACCCATCAAGACAATTTTACCCGTTACGCTGCCAAGCGATCGAAGACTTGGCGTTCTTTCCGTCGGTCACTTCGATAAGGCCGCCTCACCCGCGGCGAGTTGAGCTGCGTGCGCATGCCCACAGTGGAGACAGGATTTAAGCTCGATGCCGGCAACACTGCAATCCGCATAACACAGCTATTTTCACCGCGACCAACTTCAGGTACGATCAACCCAAAGCCGTCCCCGTCGACACACGCAGACAAAGTGAGAGGTGCCCAATTTCGCAAACCGTATTCAACCAGCAGTCGGCGTTGCGCGCCGATGGCAACGTCACACAGGCTGTCCCGCCGCGCGTTCGTGGCAATCTGGTGGGCCGTGATGTGCTTCCTGACGCTGAACACGCTGTTTCTCAGTTACCTGGCCAGCGAATACACGACGTATCTCGCGACTGAGTCGCTGCTGCGGCGCATCGCTCGCAACTTTCTCTTTTCCAAGCAGTTGGCCTACCTCGCGGAGCGTCATCTAGCTATTGGGGTGGCCTATGCCGTCGTCGCGGTCCCATTTGTGCTGCTGGCTTTGCGCATGTTGTACTACAGCGCTCGTTTGAAATGTCTGGCGTTTGGACCGAAATCTGCATCCAGCAGCTCCAATTTCGAGCAGGTACGCTCGAATTCAATGGCATTGCGTACGCTCGAGTCGTTCCACGATCGCATGAAACCATTTAGAATGGGCGGGAAGTGGTACCTGTCGTACGTGATCGCTGCCGAAGTGTTCGAAATCACAATCCAGTGCGTGCAGGGCTTCCAGTCCAGTAAGTACCTGAGCGGCTCGACCATCAGCCAGTTGTACGGATTCATGATCCTGCTCAACTGTTGCTCGACGCCTCTCATCATGATCATCTGTGGCAAGACCAAGCAGTCTGCCAAGACAATGCACCTCGTGGCTTCGTTAGTCAACCTGGTGCTCGGGTTCACGTGGGGAACCGTCATACAGGGCTTCTTGTTTGCCCGTTACTGGCGCTATGACAAGACGATGCAATGGCCGCTGTTCATTCCCGAGACGTTCGAGCGCGAGCTGGGCCAGATGCTGATTCTGTCCAAATCCAACTTCGGCTTCAGCACGTTCACATTCGCCACGACAGGACGCAACGTTTATTTTATTGTGAGTGCGTTGGCAAAAGAGCAAGACCACATCACGCAGTCAGGAACTCCAACAGCGTTGAACATCGTTCAAGTGGCTGACCCTTTGAACACAACGACAGGCGGGGCGGGGCCCATCATCTTCGTGGCCGTAAAGCAACCGATCATGCGACGATGGTACGCGGCGTTCGTAACCTTTGGTGTTTGCATCTTCATTGCCTCGTTTGGTGCAACCGGGAGACTCTGGCACCTCCGAGATTCCGACGTTCAATGCCTCGACCAGCTCTACCCATGGTTCGCGCAAGACGTGGCGTGCGTGGGCCGACAAATCAACTGCACGCAGTTCAACATCACTGGCAGCAGCGACGAGCTCGACAAGGTGCTCGGAAGCTTCAGTACGTATCTGCTGGCCAACCTGGCCATGGTGGACTGTCCAGCAGTCGAGATGCCGGCGTCGATCCAGACCTTTGCGCAGTTGGAAACACTGGGACTCTGGAACGGCAAGGTGGTCAAGTGGGACACGGACGCCGCCATCGACGACAAGCACTTTTCGGAACTCAAGACGCTGTCGCTGCATTACCTCGAGTTCTTGAGCGTGCCGAAGGGTATCACGGCACAGCCGTTGCCAGCGTCGTTCGAGTGGATGTACGCCGAGTACATCAACTCGGCCATGTTTGTGGACGAGGTGGGCGACAACTGGAACATGATGGTGTACTTCTACTGTCGGAACTGCAACT
>NSDO01000716.1:1156-13052 GCA_002286825.1 Lagenidium giganteum | reverse complement strand
GCCGATGCATTCCCGGACTGGTCGTCATTTTGCACGCAAGTGCGTGATGCGTTCCAGCCCCCTGACACGATGGTTCGTGTCCGCGCACGATTGCTTGCATGCAAGCAAGGGAAGAGAACTCTTCATGAGTTCGTGCAAGAGATCCAGTATCTCAGGGCGGCTAACACCGCGGACTCACTGCCAGAGTCCATGATGGTGACCATCTTCGTGGAGGGTCTGCGCCAGAGCCCGGCGCGCCTCCAACTGTTCCGGAAGATTCCGAGCACCCTCGATGAGGCGATTCGTATCGCCTTTTCAGAGGAATATTCGCACAGAAGTGCGAACGGGAATGTTCCCATTCCTGGTGACGGCGCGTGTCAAAGCGGAAGCTTGTACGAGTACGTGGACTCTTGCTACTTCGTGGCTAGCATTGGACGTGGTTATGAAGTAAAGGCTAACGGCGCCATCGAGCTGATTCTTGATTCAAACATCCTGTCCAATCCTCATCACTGCCCACCGCCTCTTGAAAAGCGCAAGGGTCGCCCACGCGTTCGTCGGCTGGCCAGCCAAGGCGAAAATCAATCATCCGGGAAGCGACCGTGCTCTTCATCCAAGCCCACATGCTCAATGTGTGGTCTTGTGGGACACAACAAGCGCACGTGCCGTGATTGAACCAAATCTTTTTGCTGTGTCCATCATGCGGTGACAATGTCGACGTTATTGTGTGCAAATAGACGCTTTTGGGTGCAAGTAGACCATTTCGGGTGCAAAAGTAGACGATTCTGTGTGTGATGGCGACGCTTTCGTGTGCATTGCACTGGGAACAATGTTAGCAATACATTAGAGGGACTTTATGGTTACAAATGGTGTTGAATACGTCAAAAACACAAATATATTCATTTATGGTTACAATATGTCGAAACAGAAATACTACATGTATATAGACTGAATATATATTTCTTAGTCAGAATCATCGCTGTAGATAAAGTCTGACTCGCTGTCGCTCTGCTCCAAGCCATTCTCTTGGCAATCCATCATGCTCCTCCAGAAGTCCTCGTCATCTTCTTCGTTAAGCGGTGGCGAGGTCGCTGGCGAGGTCCCAGGATTCTCACATTGGAAGGACGGCGTAGATACTTCCACAAGGGAAGGTGCTGACGACACCTGTGAAGCTGCTGGGGGGTGGGCTGGCGCCGGTGGCAGGAGCTCGGCAGTCATGGCCAGCAGAGCCTGAATGTCCGTCTCCGGCGGACATTAAGCGGCAAGAGCGACGCTCTGTCGCTCAAGACGCTTCTTCGTAGCGTATTTGCTCTTCCGGGCTCGGGCTTTCGCTTTGCTGGCAGCGGCGCGCGCTGCCACGGACTTTTTGTCGCATTTTCTCTCAGATTGTCAATGACGTGCAAGCGTGAATTTACGTGGAAATTCACGCTTGCACGTCTTGCAGACAAGGGCTTGTACCCGTGGAGGTGGGCTGCGCCATCGGGGCGGCTGCCGCATTTTGCTCGGAGCAAACGGCAACGGTCGCCGGAATGGGGTGTTGAAGAATGCACACCCTCTGATCACACCCTGTTTAGCAAAAGCCACACCCTGTTATGTCACAGAGTCCCCTTTGTCGGAAAAAGGTTCTCCAACACACCTCATTTTGTCAAATTCTCGGTGGAAAATGCGACGTGCAGTTTGGTATTTTCTCCAATCGAAATTACAATAAATATATCTATCTTTCATGGGTAAAGTCTTCGTCAACGTCGGATCGAACGCACACAGCCCTCTCTGGAAGCAGCCGCCGGTGGCATCGCAGACCACGACACGGCGCAGCACGCCAGCGGCAGCAACAAGGCGCAGCACGATGGAGGCGTCGCGCGAGCGTATGCCCGACGTGGCGCTGGACGGCGACCGCCTGAATATGCTCCTGGACGTGATCTGCGCCGACTACATCACGGCGTCGTACGCGAGCCGCGAGAACGCCAAGCGCGTCTTCGTCAAGGCACTGCAGAAGCTCTGTCTGAGCGTCTACGCCGTCGTGGCGCTGCCCGTGGACATCCAGGACGCCGACTTCATGGACAAGGTGCGCCAGTATTACGAAGACACGATGCAAGAGCTGAGCGACAGCCGTGAGCGATGGGAACGAGAGCGCGGCGACCCAGCCAGCGCCAGCGACGCGTTGAGCATGACGTCGCCGTCGCTGCGCGTGTTGGAAGACGGCTTGGTCAAGCAGGTGCTCAAGCCCAAGCTCGTGCAGTTCGTCGAGGAAATGTGCAAGGAGCGTGATAAGCAGCAGCAGGCCATGCGTGGCGACGGCGCAATAGGCTTGGCTCCACCGCGCAGCGGCAGCCTGAGCCGCGTGGACCCCGCGACCGAGCTCATGGCGGCGCCGGCTCCGACGGGTGAGATCCGCATGGAAGGCTATCTGCGCAAGAAGGGGCAGCACGTGAATCTGTGGCGTGACCGCTACTTCATGATCCGCTCGACGCCGCACGGCACGCATTACTTGGTCTACTTCCGCAAGAAAGGAGACAAAGATCCCCGAGGCTGGTACATTCTCGGACCCGGCACGACTGTGGACGAAGTGCGCGAGTCACACAGTAAGATCGAGACCAAGAAGCTGTTCACGTTCCGCATCAGCAACATGACGCACGCCACCGCGGACGAAGTTGAGGACGCGGCGGCATCCAGCAACGTCACAGCCAGCAGCAGCACCATGGACACACCAGCAGCACCACCACTCCTGATGACACCATCACGAGCAGTATCAACACAAGAATTTCCATTGTCACCAGAGGCGTCGGCTAGTGGTGAGCACGATTTTGATCCAAAGTCGTCGTTTAAACGACTGAGCTCACGCAAGTTCCGCAGTCGCGCGGCAGCGGCTGCAGCTGCAGCGACCGCAGCGACCGCGGTCGTGCTGACGGGTGGCCTGGCTGGTGTGGGCATTGGCATGGGTATGGGCATCAGTGCTGCGGCAGCGGCTAGTGCTGGTGCTGCAGGAACAATCATGGTTCAGAATCGCAATCGCGGACCCATTGCGTTGGCGGCCGAGTCGCTAGAGACCGCTGTCTGGTGGCGCAACAGCATTCTCGAGTGTATCGCTCAGGCGGAAGAGCAGTGGAAGCGCTATCTCAACTGGTACATGGACAAAGACCACGATGAAGCGTCGTACGTTGCCTCCCAAAGCATCGAGCAGTCTCGCTGCCTTCCATCGTCCACGTCAAGCGAGGACATGCGCATGCTCTCACACCAGGATAGCAGCGATGGTCGGGTGATTCCAGCGCCGACAGTCCCCGTGAGAGCGCGGTCAGGATCGTTTGGGAGTGTGCCACGATCTATCGCCAAAACGTTTCGAACTTCAGCAACGTTTTCGCAAGAAGCATCGTGGAAATTGTTCGATTTCTCGTCGAGGATTCGTGTGTACATCGAGAGATCGCAACAACACAGCACCAAAACTGGAAGCCCACCCCCAGCACTTCGCACCAGCATCAAAGTGCTCGCCTCGCCACGGAAAGTGTTTGAGTTACTGATGAAGACCAACAGCTCATTTTACGAACACAACCATGTGATTGACGAAGCACGAGTGCTCGAAGAGAATACTGAGGATCATAGCGACGTGGTCTACTGGAAGCTCGCCCCAACCTACTTGTGGCCAGTTCACGTTGAAGCGCGTGACCTGTGCCTATTGCGCTACTGGCGAAAGGAACAAGACAACTCGTATTTCATCTGCTTTCAGTCTACCACCCATCCAGAATGCCCACGCAGCGAGGACTCGAAGGCCGTGCGAGCATCTATCATGGGCGGTGGCTTCATCATTTCCCCGCGTGTGCATGCCGAAGACAACTTTGAGGAGTGCTGGGTGACGCTTACGTGTCAGCTCAACCCTAAGGGCTGGTTGGACGCGAACTTGGCCCGATCGTGCTTCTACATGCACGCTTACGGTGTCCATTTCCTCGAGATGATCACGTGCATCTGTGCAACGGGACTCGGGCAATTGCCGCAGCCCGCACCACCGCAACCGCAGACATTCAGTGCGTCGGCAGTGGCACCAGTATCGTCCAGCCAACTCATCGTGTCGGAAGTGGAGTACCCAATGCTCGAACTATTCCGCACTGACATGTCCGTGCAGCACGGATTAGCCACCAAGTACTGGAGCGAGCCATGCGCGACCACCTTCCTCGTTCGAGGACCCCACTATCTCTCCACTCGGTCGAAGATCCCGTCACCACGACAACCGTTCCGCCTCATCAACGCCGAGTTGTACAAAGCGAACGAACCTATTCGCCACATCGGACTGTCGTCATTTGTTGGAGCTCCGTTGGACAGCGACGCGATGGTGTTGATCATCAACTTTATGCTACCAGGGCCTCCGTTCCATTCGCTGGTCCTGTATTTCACACCGCAAGATCCCGTTGAACTACGCAAAAACTCGGTGTTTGCGGATCTTTGCCACGAGTTTCTTCGTGGACCAAACAATGACTTCCGTCGCAACCGCTTCAAGCTCATTCCTCGTGTGGTCCAGGGCACATGGTCGATCCGTGAGGGCGTGGGCACAACACCAGCAATTCTTGGCACCAAGCTTCACCAGCAGTACTTCCAAGGTCGGCAATACCTCGAGATCGATTATGACATTGGCAGCAGCACTGTCGCGACTGGCATTCTGAAGCTGTTACTCGGTTACTCTCGTGATCTTATCATCGATTTGGGCTTTGTTATCGAGGCCCAGAACCAAATGGAGCTGCCAGAGCGTGTACTTGGCTGTGCTCGGCTGAACTGCATTGATCTGCGCGACGCTGTGCAGTACGTCAAGCCCAAGGAACAGGCAACCAAGGTTTAACATCGTTGATCATGATGGGTAGAAGTAGGTTATTCGTGAATAGGAGAAATGCCGTGCTGAAGGCATTTATCGATGATATCCTAATCGTTGAATTCAGGTCATGTTGATGATAGTCGAGTCCGCAGGCTTATCATCGGGCTGGAGCCCAGACTCCAAAGCTTGGGCGACAGGATCAGTGGCGGCAAATCATTCCTCCTGAGTAATCGGCGAGATACAACGTAGCCCAGAAATCGTCATGATTGTCGACCGAAGGATGTACATATTGAATCACGACACTGCCAACCAGCCAGAACTGGTACTGTTTCGTTGTCATTACAATCAGTATGAACCGATCAGCTAGCGGCGGATCATATCTAATGCCTTGCGTGGGTGATGCATCGACACGGCAGCCAACATCAAGACGAACCGTGTGGGCACGACACTGCGCAACATCATCGCCAGAAAGCGCGTGATCGTGGAGTCGTATTCTATCTCGACCGCGTTGAACATCGCCGTGAGGGCTGCCTGAGCACAGTCCTTGGGGTGCATGGTCACACCGGGGACCTTGATGTAAAGCGCACTATCGCACGCTGCCGTCTTGTGAAAGTTGGTTTCGACTGGACCAGGGCAGAAGCACGTGGCGGTGACACCGGTCGAGCGCAATTCGTAGTTGATGGCTTGCGTGAAGTTGACCACGAACGCCTTGGAACTGCCGTACAAGGCCGCAAACGGGTTGGGCGCCGCACTGGCCAGCGAACCCATGTTGAGGATCTGGCCACGACGACGCGCGACCAATTGCGGCACAATCGCGTGCGTGAGCTTGACCGTGGCCATGACGTTGAGCTTGAGTAGCTGGTCCACCTGGTCAGCGGAGAGTTCGTGGAAGTTGCCCGTCATCGACGCGCCGGCGTTGTTGATCAGGATATCAATGGTCAGATCCTTGTCCCGCACAAACGCAATGAGCTTGGCGACACCAGCGTCGGTCGCCAAGTCGCAGGCGCACACCAACACTTGCACCTTGTGCACCATCTCAATCTCGCCACGCATGCGCTCGAGCACGGCTTCGGAGCGCGCCGCCAGCACCAGCGAGTACTTCCTCTCCGCCAACAAGTACGCCATCTCGCGGCCGATGCCCGAGGACGCGCCCGTCAACAGCACGAAGTGCTTGTCCTGCGGTGCCATGGGCTCGAAGTGCCACAGCTGGTACTTGGTGAGCACGGCATCGAGGCTGCAGAGCATGCAGTAGAGGAACGCCAGCAATTGGAGCGCCCGCATCACGCGCGTCTCGGAGATGTACGGCAGCGCAATCACCAGCGCGCCGCTGAGGTGGGCCCCCAGGTGCCACGCCACGTTCACGCGGTCCTTCTTGCGCCGAGCCATGCTGCCGCTTGCGGGCGCAGAGGTCTGGGTGACTGTGATGGATGCGACCAAAGCGAGATTGAGAAAGCGATGTCGCACGAATGTTGCCCGAAGTTCACGTGACACGCACGCAAAGAATACAAATATTGTATAAAAATATACTTTAGCAGGGATGTCATTGATGCTGCCGACGACGCTCATGCATGGCTTAGTTCTTGTTTGTCTCGTCATGTCCATCAAAGAGCAAGGTTTCGCCATGCAGTCCGTTCGGACACAAATCGAATTTGCAAAAGTTGCTGCTGTTGCGTCGGAGCACGATGTTGCCCGAGCACACGACGACGTCTGTGGGGCAACCTTCGAACGCTGGACAGTCGTCGAACTTGCAGTTCAAGCTGATGTTTCGGCGCACGAATGTACCATCAGGGCACACAAAGACGTCAAGCACGCACTGGAGCGCCATGCTTGGATGCCCTGGAATCGGAATCACCTGATGTACACCATGACACATTAGTTGGGTCCTATCTCACAACGCACGCAATGATCAACGCACCGGCGCCATGGTCGGGTCATCGCACGAAAGAAATGCACAGCCTCTGGCTGGATCGCGCACCACAACGGAGCCATCATCACACTTGCGAGTGTCGCTTGCACACACCAAGACCTTCTGTTCGATTGCGTCGATGTTATTTTGATATCAACAGCGAACTCTTGATGGGCAACGCACCATTTCTTCATGATTGGAGATACTGCTCGAACACTCTGGGAATTGACAATTGTTATTGGGATCTCGCTTCACTTCCTGACCATTGCTGCAGTGCCGAACATCGTCATAAAACGCCTGACCACCAGCAATCTCGCGCGGTCAGCAAGATCACGCTGCCATTGTCATCCTATTCTCCGCTCACCAACGCCACGCAGAACAAAACTGCAAAGGTAGCTACGACGACGACACGCGTCATGTCAATCGCTGGTTTGGAAATGACCTCGATCGAACTGGCGTGCAAGCTGTTCTTCCATGGGATCGTGCAGAAGCTGCGGAGAACATAGCGCTGGGCTTCGCACGGAGCGTATCTTGCTCATGCTTACGCCCACCTTGCCTAAATGACATCGCCACCACCGTCCGTCCCGCAGCAAAGAAAAAAGAACCCGGCATGGACGCGGCGCTGGTTTGTGTCGAGCCTGGGACGCAGACACAAGGCGGGTGTGGATCATGCGCCGTCGTGGGCATCTCCACCGCCAGCACGCAGGGCATGGGCAGTCCCGTCCCGTCGCAACGCGCGAAACTCGGGCGTTTCTTGCTGTATACAAGCGCTCATACAGCCGCGGATTCCGCCGTCGAAGGGTCACCGCTCGCGGCGTGCTCGACGCGTGCGCGCACTTGGCAATTTGCCGCCGCGTCCGCCGAGAGCCTTCTCTCCCCTCCTCCGACTTGGGTTGTTGCAGCCAGATCCTTCCCTATGAGCCTTGCTGGAACGCCGCCGCCAACGACGGCAGCGGTGCCACCACCGGTTCCTCTCAACGTGCCTAAGAATTGGTCTCAAGAGATCACGCTGTGGCAGAGCCTCGTGATCGGCCTGCTGCCCGTCGTGTCGCTCGTGCTCATCTACGTGCTCTTGCGCCTCGTGTGGAGAGTCCCGGGCACCCAAGGCCTCCCGAAGTATGGGCAGCCATCGTACGGCGCCATTCCAAGCGCAAGTGAGGCGTCTTCGTCGCTGCATCAGATTGATCGCCCCAAGACGTCACTTGTAGAAGAAGGCGAAGTGGCTGGCGATTACGAGGAAAGCTGGCTACGCACGTTTGACTTTGTGTTCTTGTGCGGCATGGTCGTGTACCTGGTGGTGATGGTAATCTTGACGTACTTCTTCCAGCCGGCGCTGTTGACGTCGGTTAACTTCTGGCTCACCCAGCTGCCAAAGCTCTGTGTCATGATGCTGGTGTCGCTCTTGGGCGGCATCGTGTGCCGCTTCTTTTGCGAGGTGGACGAGAAGGGCTACATCATCACCAACAAGTCGTCGAAGTTTAAGGTCAACTACACACGCAAGCTGCAGCACTTCGCCGCCTACATGGTGCCTCTGGTCATCAAGTCGGAATTCCACGGACCGTTGCCCTTGGCTTGGGGCGATTTCTTCAGCATGTTGGGCTTCCTGGTTTTGATCAAGCCAATTCGCGAGAATTCCAAGTTCTTCATGCTGCAGTTCAACTCGTTGGACCGCCCAGAGGATCGCCCCGAGACGCTGAAGTGGATCATTGCCGGCAACATTGCCCCTGGCATGTTCATCCTGCTGTTCTTCAAGTGGTTGCTTGCCGACTATGGTGCGCTCACGTTCATCATTGTCTTTATCACCGGTATCGGCGATGGTCTCGCTGAGCCTGTGGGCATTGCGTGGGGAAAACACAAGTACAAAACTCGCGGCTGCTTCTCTAAGCGCAAGTACACGCGCAGTTGGGAGGGCAGTGCCTGCGTCTTCCTGTCAGGGATGATCTTCCCGGCCTTGCAGTACGCTGACTTCGCCAACTTCACGCAAGTGTTGACGGCTATGCTTGTGTTGCCACCGACGATGGCATACGCAGAGGCCACTGCTCCACATACGATGGACACCCCAGTGTTGATGATCGGATGCGGTATCATCCTCTATGCCATCACCCACCTTCTCTGAGATTGGGTTGCATTTCATTCGCAGTTAACCGTGCAATTAATCCATCACTTTCCACGCCATTATTGACATCTAACGGGGCGATCGTTCCCCGTTGCTGATTGGTAGATACTATGCATAGCTGCATTCCCATTGGTAGATATCCGTCGTCATCCTGACGACCAAGCATTGCGTGACAAGCAACGCTGACCAAGCGATTAGCGCTTGGTTGCTCTCGTAAGAGCTCTGCTCATGAATACACACTTCGAATTCTCCTATCTACTTCCCAAGTCTTCCTCAACGCGCTCACGTGTGAGCTAGCGACGGATAGCCCGTTGCACCTGGTAGCACTTCGTAGTCCGTCCAAACGCCAAGATGTCCGACACGACCCAGCCAAGCTTCCGCGACCAACGCATGACGTTGGTCCACGAGAACTTTCCCCACCTGTCCACGGTAGAGTGGGACGCGCTCAAGCGTCTGGCCGTCGCCGTAGGCGACACGCTCGTGACAAGCCTGCTGTGCGAGCGAGCGGGCCCGAAGAGCATCGTGCCGCCGCGATCGAGTTTCTCGGTCGTGAGGTTGCGCAGGTGCGCGCCGCGGAATGCTCTGCAAACGACTCGTCAGTCGTCTGCCATGTCTACTGCTGGGCGTGTCAAGCTGGACGTATCAACCTACAGCAGGTCAGATCGTGAATCCTGTGGTGGTTTACTGAGGTGGAGCTCGCGCTCCGCGTCCAGCGCGTGACTGACGACTTCTCGCAAGTGGCCTTCGCCATGTTCAAACTGATTGAACGAGCCCGTTCCTGGGCTTTCGGCCGCCATATGGCTGACGCCAGCTGCTTCCGAGATCTCACCGCGCTGAAGTCTGAACTCCGCGCAGCCTTCGAGCCGTCGAAGAGCGAATTCTGTTTGCGCACGAAATTTCTGGAGCTCCGGCAAGGCTCCTCAGACCTACATGCATACGTGCAGAAGCTGCGGTATTTGGTCGCCAGCATTGTCGATGAGCCCATCGACATGGCCACCCAAGTGGCAACCTTTATGAAGGGGTTGCGCGATGGTCCAATCAAGAACCATCTGTTCAGCGAGTTCCCGTCCACACTGGAAGCCGCCATCTCGCTGGTTCAGCAGGAAGAGTTCAGCTGTCGCCAAGCCCGCGCTCATTCGTCGCGTGGCGTAGCTGGACCTGTCGATGGTCCAGCAGCAAGCTCCGTTCCGCCGTGACGCGCCTCCATCGGCGAGTCGAGTGCATTTCGCCCGCGACGACTCTCGAGCAGACCGGCGTCGAGAAGCGCGGACGACGGAAGCGCGGACGCCGCAAGAAGCGCAACAAGCATCGCACAGTCGATGCTCGCAGCGAGTGCGCTGCTGGAGAAGAAGCTCGCGACGGTGATGTCGCTGGGAGCAAGCTCCGCCTTGGTGCGGAGCACGTCACGGATGGTGACCAAGAACAGTCCAGTGTGCTCGCCATGGTATATGGCAACGACAACAAGTGCTGTCGTCGCGAGACGGCTTTGAAGAACCCGCCCCAGTCAGCGGCCGGATTGCTCGCACTCCCAGTGATGAGTGCTCGAGCGTTTGGGAAAGCTTTCAAGCGTTGAGAGGTCGAGTAGGTCTGCATGGTGACCTCGCTCCAAGACGAGTCGATGTGTTCCTCGACGACATTGGACGAAGCGGCCGTCGAAGAAAAGACGCACCTGCAGCGCTTCCAAGCGCAATCTGGGATGCGCTGAAGGCTTCGGGGAACCATTTGTACCCCTTGATACACGAATATTGTGATATCTTCCCGGTAAAGGTGCCGGTCTCGCTGCCACAAGACCGCGGCATCAGGCTTGACATCGATCTCGTGCCAGGCACGAAGTACTGCGTGACTGGGCAGCGGCCACTGCCTCGAGATCAGGTACAAGCCATCGACGACTTCTTCGTCGCACGCCAACGTGCCGGCCAAGTGCGCGAAAGCAAATCGCCGCACTCGAGTCCGACGTTCTGCGGCCGGAAAGCCACGGGTGGGTGGCGCATCGTGCACGCTTTCAACAAGCTCAACGACGCCACGATTCCCGCGCAGACCCCAGTGCCGCGCAAGGACGCCAGCATTGACGGGATGGCAGGCAGCACGATCTACAGCACCATCGACTTGAAGGACGGCTTATATCAGACGCTCATGCGCGAGTCTGATGTACCGCATACCACGGTAAGCACGCCAAGCAGTATGCTTTGGGAATGGCTCGTTATGTCTCAAGGTCTGAAGAACGCGCCAGCCACCTTCAACAGGATGGTGACGCACGTGTTGCGTCCGCTCCGCGCGTTTGCACCGAGCTACTTCGACGACATCTTCGTGCACAGCCGCGCGGTCGACGGCACGACGGACGAGGCTGGCCATCTCGAACACCTACGATAGGTGTTCTAGGCCATGCGCGACGCCAAGCTGTACGGCAACCTGAAGAAATGCATCTTCGGTGCGCCAGAGATTCCTGTTCGGCTGCTTCGTTGGGCACATGGCGTATGCGCAGACCCGGAGAAGATCTCCGCCATCGTGCAATGGCCGACGCCACAAGACGTCAAAGCCCTTCGACAGTGGCTCGGGCTCGCGAACTACCTCCACAAGTACACCAAGGGGTATGCGTCCTTGGTTCGGCCGCTCACACAGCTGCTCAAGAAAGATGCCCAGTGGAAGTGGTCGTCACAGCACCAAGCCGCGTTCGAGCAAGTGAAGAAAAGCCTTCACGAAGCGCCAGTGCTGGCGCTGCCCGACTACGAGCGGCCGTTCCACGTCGTATGCGATGCCAGCGACTTCGACGTTGGCTGTGCCCTCATGCAGCACGATGCTGAAGGCAGAGAACGCATGATCGCGTTTCAGTCGCGCCAGCTCAAGCCGGCTGAGTGCAACTATCCAGTCCACGACCCTTCACAGACGCAGTGAAGGTCACGGTGTCCGGGTTGGCGGACGTCATGAGCGTCTTGCGGGCGCTGTCAACCTGCGCATCGGCAGTCTGGAGCCGATCTGGTGTCAACTGGAGGCTGGCATTGTCTTCGGCGTTCTCGAAGTCCTCCAGGATTTCCTGGATCGGTGTCGGGTCCTTGGATTTCGTGATCTTCGACTGGCGTTGAGTCAAGAAGTGACTGGAAGCCTT